>JAADXZ010000932.1:0-11211 GCA_023338055.1 Phytopythium mirpurense
AGCGGCAGGTGCTCGCCGTTCCCTCCGTCGTCGCGGTCGTCTGCTGCGACCGACAGGCCCGGTGCGGCTCCGTGGTCCAGCAGACACGCGACGATGTCCGTGTGGTCGGCGTGGATGGCCTGGAGCAGCAGCTGCTGCGTCCACCGTGGAGACATGACAGTCCGCAGGCGCTCACCGAGGTCCGGGCACGCCAGCAGCTGCTGCACCACGCCCGTCTGGCCGTTCTCGATCGCCGTGTCGAGCACAGCCGCGACGGCTTCCCGCGCTCTTGTAGAGTACGAGCGCTTGCGGAGACTGAGGGCGTCAGGTGTTTCCTCCGGGGCGGGAAGGCTCTTGTCCGTGGCTGGAAGCAGGAGCTGGCTCAGGTAGGTGCAGGCGGTGGCACCGTCCCCCTGCTCGGCCGCGCAGAGCGCGTGTTCCTTGCTCACGGCGGTCGTCGCCTCGCCCGTCATGGCCTCGGGTGAGTTGATAGTAGCGAAGCGATAGCGTCCAGGCGGTAGGTGAAGGTGGGGCGAGGGCTGTCCGACTGGATCGGTTGCGTCGTGGAAGGGATGGAGAGTGGCTATAAATATCGAGATACAAGCTTGGTCCGTTGATCGAGCCATCCATCGACTGTCACGGCAGCACCACGCGAGCGAGGCTCGTGTCACCGACCTTATGCGGCTTCTTGAACGCTCCAGCCACGCCACTGTCTATGATACGCAGAGCATGCGGCTCGCACGGCCGCAATAGTCGCTGCAGCTCCTGGCCGCCCGTTCTCCCGCTGTCTTCACACCAGTCAGAGGCAGAGCAGCTCGTCTCGGCGCTCTACTCGACGCTCTTCCCCGCGAGCCACTGGATCCCGAGTTCGAACGGCGCGGCGACCGGCGTGGCCGTAGCGAGAAGCACGGTCCGCAGCTAGCCGTGCTCGCTCTCCACGTACTCGCCGAGCTCCTCGGACGGCCGGCCGGCGATGTCGGCGCTCATAGGGTCCCGTTCTGGCCGCCAGGTGGGGGAGCAGCGGGCCGGAGTCCAGGTCGACGGTTAGCAGCTGGAACTCGACCCGGACGCAGTGGAGCTGCTGCGCCGCGCTCGTCCGCACCGACACGCTCACGTTGCGGCCCTCGGGCGCCGCCCCCGACAGGAACCGGGCCAGCGCGTCGACGTCGCCATCGTAGTCGAACGTGCGGTCGTCCGCCCACGCGCGTCCGTGCTCTGCGAACGGCACGCGGATGCCGCCAGGCGACCGCACCGGCAGCGAGAGCTCCGAGTAGGGCGCGTGCGCGACCAGCCGCGCATACGTCGGGACCCCGAGCAGCGCCTGCTCGCTGGACGCGGCGATGTACTCGGCGCCGGGCCCGCAGTCGGCGTCCGCGCATGACCCACGAGCAGGCGCAAGGGCCGCAGCACCCGCTCGTCCTCGTAGCCCGCGTGCATCACGGGCCGCAGGACGCGCGAGACGAGCGCGGACGTGGCGTCCGACGCGTGCAGGCCGCTCGCGTCCGGCGGCGAAAAGTCGCTGCTCGCCTGGTACAGCGCCGGGAGCAGCAGCGTCGTGAGGACGTACCGCGACAGGTAGTCCTCCAAGCACTGCGAGCGCAGCGCCCGGCACGGCCCGCACGTGAAGGGCCCGGCCCGTCCGGCTAGGAGGTCGTCTCGGCGGCCAGCAACAGCAGGTCCACGAGCTTGGGCCACGCAGGCGCCACGTTCACCGGCCGGATCCCGACCTCCCGTCCCGGGTAAGGCGGCTTGGTTCCAGCCGGCCAGCGCGTGCGGGTCCGTGTCTTCGGACACGTTGGCGCTGCGCGGGAGGAGCATCTCTTGGCCGTCGAGGGTCATGTTGAGCACGGAGCCCGGGTACATGCGCAGGAAGGCCAGCGCGGGCATGAAAGTCAGCGTCGTCGGTGTGTGTGGGCCGTCGCGGGGGCGGCCGCCGAATCCTTCATGTAGCGCAGGTCGTACGCCGCGCTCGCCAGTCAGCCGAACATGCGGACGAAGGCGCCCCAGGACTCGTCGTCCGGCAGCGAGGGCGCTCCTCTCATTGACGGCCAGCGCCAGCGACGTCATCGTGCGCGAGCGCTTGTCGGCTCCCGAGGCGTCCCAGAACTGACGCTGCCACTCGGTAGCTGGCCATCATCGGGCAGAGGCGGCGGCGGCTCCGCGAGGAAGCGCCCGGGCAGCGCCACCGTCGCCGCGAGCGCCGTCACGAGTAATCGATGGCTCCACATGCCGCAGCGTCGGACGGACGATCTTCAGTGGCCTTAGGCTTCCTGATCTGGTCGCCAAGAGGGTGCTCGAGTCGACGCAAGCGCCACGACGCCCTCCACGTGCTGCAGGTTGTGTCCACGAGCGACTTGCCGTGTCTTGTCTTCCCACTCGAGTTGTCCAACGAATGATACGAGCGGCCGGGGGTGAAAGATCCGCGATCTTTGCAAACGTCCGCAGGATCCGCATCAACGATCGCGTCGAAATGACAACAACAAGGGGCTCCTCGGGCTAATCGTGAGCCTCTGGCGTCGTGGATTTGGGCGGTACTTGGCGCGCGTTGAGCTTGTCGTCGGCGCAGAGAGAGGACCTCGGAGTCTCGTCGCCGCCATTGGATACGCGCGGTGGCGCTCACACGAGCAGCGACGTGACAAGTCCGTTGCCGTACGAGCGGTCGATCTGCACGACGCCGTTGGCCACGAGCGAGTAGAGCGCGCGGATGACGGCGGCGCTGTTGGGCGGCTTGCCGTGCTCCTGCATGACGGCGGCCGTTCGCTGCTTGAGCTCGTTCACGCCCAGCTCGCCCTCGTGCTCGTACAGCAGCTGCAGCAGCACGGCCTCCTCGCGCAGCGTCGGCGGGCTCGTGTCGCGCGCCGTCAGCAACTGCACGTCCACCATGTGCCGCATCTTGTGCTTGAGCCGCGCGACCTGCAGCCGGCGCGTCTCCACGCGCGTCTGCAACGCGTCGCGCTCACTTTGGAGCGCGTCCATCTCCTCGCGCAGCGCCGGCAGCTCGCTCTTGTGCTCGTCCAGCTCCTCGCTGCGTCGCTCGGCGTCCAGGATCTCGCGCTCGAGCGCGTCCTTCTCGGCGCGCAGCGTGATTAGCTCGCCCTCGAGCTCGCGCGAGCGCTCCGACTCGACGCGCGGCCGCTTCCTCGTCGCCTTTGCGCCCTCGCCGGCGTCGAGTTCGTCCGCGTTGGACGGCGCGCGCCGCCGCCGCTTGCGCCGCAGCGAGTCAATGGCCGCCTCAATGTCGCGCTTCTCCTCGGCCCGCAACGCGAGCGCCTCGCGCAGCTCGCGGCCGCGCGCCTCCATGCGCGCTACGTCTCTCCTGCCCTCACCGGTCTTGGTCTCCTGCTCGTCCTCCCGCTCGCCCTCTTGCTCGTCCTCCTCCTCGCCCTCCTCGTCCTCCTCGCCCTCCTGCTCCCCGTCGCTTTCCTGCTCGTCGTCGCGCAGCGCCTTGAGCTCCACTTCGAGCTCGGCCACGGCCTGCTCGCGCACCTGCATCTGCGCCTCCCACTCCTGCTCCTCGCGCTCCAGCTGTGACTCGACGCGGTCGTTGAGCGTCACCTCGTCCGCGGGCCGCCGCAGCCGCTCCTCCAGCAGCCGCGTGGTCGCCGCCAGGCTCTCGTGGCGGCGCCGCAGCCGCTCGAAGCGCTCCATGGCCTCGGGCGCCGCCAGCTCGGCCGCCAGCCGCCGCAGCGCGTCCTGCCAGCTCTGCGGCCGCTGCGACGCCGCGCTGCGCTTGGCCGAGTACGCGGCCGCTGACACCACCGAGAAGAGCGAGCCTGGGGCGCCGGGGGCCGCGCCAGAGGCCGGAGAAGTCGAGGAAGTCGAGGACGCCGAGGACGAGGGCAGCGCACGCGGAGGGCCAGCCGCGAGCGCGCTCGTCGCGGGCGTGGGACGCAGCGGCAGCGCGCGCGCCTCCGGCCGCCGGAAGTCGCAGTCCGCGATCGCGCCGCCGACGCGCCGCAGCTCGTCCGCCAGCGCCTGTAGCCGCCGCGTCGGCGCGTCCGCCCGCATGCCGTCCGCCATTTCTCTTGACGTTTGTATCGAGTATGCCTTTTCGAAAGGGGGAGGCCAGACGAGAAGGACAAAAAGCGCGCGAAAACAGTCACCGGTGTTTTAAATCGGTTTGAAAACGGTTAGGATATGCTACCGGTATTTTACGGTATCGTACTTTTGAGAGAGAACAACAGTGTTGGCCGCCTTGAATGGCCGTTTCCGGCTTTTCGGGCGTTTCGAGATTTTCCGCGAGTGAAATTGAAGTCGACTCTCGCACTTGACTTGCCGTTTGTATGCCGCAGCGACTGGGTTTTTCCATTTTCGTCGCGAGCGCCTGCGCGACACGCCCGCTCCTGCTGCGCTCGCGCCCCTCCAGCGCTCCCTCGCCGTATAATTAGGAGCCGCGGGCCGCCCCGCGCCGCGCCCGTCGAGCCAGCGACCAGTTCCGAGTCCCCCGCCGCAGCCGCGAGCCCTCCGACCGCCGCCTTCGCGACCACGAGCCTGCAACATGTCGGACGCGCAGACCAAGAAGCTGCACGAGGAGGTCGAGCGGCTCGAGATGGACCTCAAGACGCTCGAGAACGCCTGCACCACCACCGAGGCGGCCAAGAAGTGCGTCCGTTTGTCCCCTGCCAACGCGCTTGGTCTTGCCAAGCGTCTGCTCGCGGGTATAACGCGCTCACGACGCATGCTCCTCGCAGGATCGCCGAGTACTGCCAGTCGACGCCCGACCCGTTCCTGGGCGAGAACGAGGGCCCGAACCCGTGGCAACAGAGCAGCCAGGGCGGCCCCGGCTGCGTCATTCTATAGGCCGCGCCGTCAAAGGCGGCGGACGCTCGTCACCGCGGCGCAGCAGCTAGCGTTGCGGGAGGTGGGACACATCGTAAAGCGCTCTATTATATATATACCACGACTCCCCATGGACGCTCCTCGCTCGTGCCGGTGGAAGGACGCGCCTACTTCTTGCCCTTCTTCTTCTTGTCGGCGTTCAGGAACGCCTCGCCCTTCTTGCCCTCGAACCCGGCGCGCTGTGCAACCACCAACAACAACAACCATCCACGACCATCAGTTTAGTCTGCCTACTAAAGGTGACGATAGTTTAACAAACGGACGTACCGGCCCCTTGGCGCCCTTCTTGTCGCCGCCGGTAGTCGCCTCCTTGCTCTTGTCGGCGCGCACGCCGGACGTGCGCTTCTTCATCTTCTCCTTCTGCTTCATCTCGAGCTGCGCCGTGCGTTGTTTCCTGGTAGAGAGTGACACACACACACGCGCGCAAGACGACGAGCGCCAACGTTAGAAACCGCCGTGGCCGACCTCTCTAGAGTCGCTAGCGCTACTGACCACTCCTTGGAGCTCTTGGCCTTCTGCTTCTCCTTCTTCTTGAGCTTGTTGCGCAGCAGCTTGGGGTCGTCCATGACCACCTCGCCGGCCGCCTGCTTGATGGCCTTGTCCCAGCCCTTCTTCTGCACCAGTGCCTTGCCCTCGTCCGTCTGCTTGAGCTCCGCGATGCGCTGCTGGTTGCGCTCCGCCTTCTTGAGCAGGTTCTTGATGCCGCGGATGCCCTGTCCGTTGCGCGTCTTCTTCTCTGGCTGCTTCTTCTTGTCCTCGTCGTTCAGCAGCAGGCTGCCGTACGAGATGGCCTCGGTGCTCACCGCCTCGGGCACCACCGCCTTGGTCTGGTCGCCGCCCTTAGCCTCCGACTTGGCATCCGCCTTGGCCGCCGCCTCGGCCTTCTTGTCGCCGCCCTTGCGCGGCTTCTTGGCCGCCGGTGCTGCCGCGTTCGCGTTCGCGCGCTGGCGCTTCTTTCCCGTCTTCTCGTCGGCCTTGCGCTTCTCGCGCATAGCCTGGATCTTGATCGCGAGCCGCTCCTTGAGCCCGTCCAGGCCCGTCGCCGTCTCCGTCTTGGCCTTGACGGGCGCCACCGACGCCGCCTCCGCCTGCTTCTGCCGCTTCTCCTCGGCCGCCGCCGCCTGCTGCAGCTGCTCGTTCGTCTTTTGCTCGCTCGGCGCGTACTTGGCGCGCTTGAGCGCGTGCTTGGACGACGTCTGCGCCGTCGCCGCCAGCACATTCTGACGATCGGGACGCGCCGCACAGCAACAAGGTTAGCTCGCGCGCTCCACACACCTGCTCACGGGTAGACGGAGGCATGCTTGTGCGCACCTTGTGGTACTTCTTGGGCGCCGAGCGGCGCCAGTTCTCCTCCTCGTCCGTCGGGAAGTAGTACTGCGCCGGGATGTTCTCCATCGTGTCGCAGAAGAAGCGGTCGTCCTGCTCCACCGCGCGCAGCAGCGCCTCCTCCACTTCCTCCGCCGCCGCCGGCGGTGCCTCCGCCTCCGCCTGCGTCTTGCGGCTCTTTTGCGCCGCCGCCGGCTGCTCCCCTCCCGCCAGCGGCGCCGCCATCAGCCTCCGTCCGAGCAGCATCCTGACGTTCCACTCGACGCCGTCTCGTTCTGTGGCGTAGCCGTCCGCTGTCGCCTGCCTGCATTATGACTGGCGCGGACGCCGAGACGACCCGCATTGGTCAAATATATTAGATATAACAGCCAATAACCGTGGTGAAAACAATTCACCACACTTGATTCGTTAGAAAGCTGTGCCTCTGTCTCTGATTGGATAAAACACGGCAATTGAACCGTGCACGTGGCCGCTTGACGACTGTCAGTGAGCTCATAGCTCATCGAAGCTATTGCCGCCGCCGCCTTCCTCGCTCCGCCCCGCCAACGACGCTCCGCGCGCCATGCGGGCCGCTCTGCGCTGGGCCTGGTCATGGCTCACCTTCACCTCCGTCTCGGTGGCCGTCTTTGTGCGTCTCTGGCCGCGCAATAGCTCCCTCAAGTGCCTTATTCCTGCATCACGGACTGACTCTCTCGTCGCGTCCGCGTCTGCAGGCCGCCTACTTCGGCTTCGTGTCCACCCAGGTACTCGCGCAGTGTGCGTCCGCCCAGCGCACGCACGGAACCGCCGCTAACCCCCGTCTGCGCTTGCTGCGGCCGGCAGATCTTCCACATCATGTACCCGTCGTTCGACCACATCTCCGGCCCGACGCTCGACCCGCTGTGGCAGGTGCGGCGATTCTGACGCCTCTTGCTGCTATGATAGATAGATAGATAGATAACCCCCTTGCGTGCAGGAGGGCGCGCCGCTGTTCGCCGAGTGCTTCTTGTCGGCGCGCGAGACGTGGGACCCGGCGCGCGACTTTGACGGCGGCGCCGTGCGCGTGGGCGCCTTCGACGCGCTCTCGTTCGACTGGGCGGGCAACGAGCGCCAGACGGAGCTCAACGTGTCGCGCGCGGCGCTGCGGGCGCTCTCCGGGTCCTCCGCCGCGGCGGACGGCATGTGGCGCGCTGTGGGCCGCAACGGCACGCTCTACCTGCACGTGCACGTGACGATGCGCGGCGCGGCGGCCGACCCGCGCGACTCCAGCTTCGACGCGCACCGGACGGTACACCAGTCGCACGCGCTCATGGCGTTCGCGCCGCGGCGCAACGCCAAGAACGAGACGTTTCTGCTCGACCAGTGGGTCGGCCGCGGCGACACGGCGCGCGAGGCGGCGGCCGACGCCGACAAGCAGCGGCCGCAAGACGACGAGGAGGAGGAGGAAGACGTCGGACCCGACCCGGCGCTGACGGCGGACGTCGTGTCCTACTGGAAGCCGCACATGGCGATCCGGCTCGTGACGGACTTTAAGCGGTACCCGATCCGCGACGTGCCCGGACTCGTCTTCCAGAACCTCAAGTACGTGCAGGTGCAGCTGCCTACAACAGCCAGTAGCAGCAGCAGCAGCAGCAAGAGCAAGCGCAAGCAGCAGCCCGAGACGGCGTGGCGCTACGTGCCGCCCATGTACCTGGACGACATGGGCCTCACGCTGGACAAGCTCGTGCCGCTGAACCGGTCGGTGGACACTCTGCCGCTGCGCATCTCGTACGAGCCAATGTCGTACGCGCGCTGGCAGATCCTGCTGACGATGGAGCTGGCGCTGCGCTCGCAGGAGCAGCTGGGCTTCCAGCGGCAGGACCTGGACACGCTGCGCGGCATGATGGCCGACACGAACCCGTACCTGCTGGCGGTCACGCTCTCGGTCTCACTGCTGCACGTCCTCTTCGACTGGCTCGCCTTCAAGAACGACGTGGCCTACTGGCGCGCCAAGAACGACGACATGGTCGGCATCTCGCTGCGCTCCATGGTCGTGTCGCTCGTCTCGCAGAGCGTCGTGCTGCTCTACCTCGTGCACGAGGACGCCACGCTGCTCATCACGGCGCCGTCCGCCATCAGCTGCGTGCTGCTCGTGTGGAAGATCGCCAAGGTCTGGCGCGCCAACCAGCGCAAGCGCGCGCTCGCCGCGGCGGCCGCGACCAACGGCCAAGGCGGCGGCGACCCGCCCGCGCACGACCGGCTGGCGCTGACGGCCAAGGCGGACGAGATGGCCACGGCGCACATGATGTTCGTGCTGGCGCCGCTGCTCGTGGGCTACGCGAGCTACTCGCTGCTGTTCAAGCAGCACGCGAGCTGGTACGGCTGGGCGCTCGGCTCGCTCACGGGCGCCGTGTACGCCTTCGGGTTCATCATGATGACGCCGCAGCTCGTCATCAACTACCAGCTCAAGTCAGTGGCGCACCTGCAGTGGCGCTTCCTCGTCTACCGCGCGCTCAATACGTTCATCGACGACCTGTTCGCCTTCGTCATCACCATGCCCACCATGCACCGCCTCTCGTGCTTCCGCGACGACGTCATCTTCTTCGTCTACCTCTACCAGCGCTGGGTCTACCCCGTCGACACGGCGCGCAAGTTCGACGAGGACGACGGCGGCGCCGCCGACGAGGGCGCCGCGCGCGTAGCGGCGCACCAACACGACGACTGAGCGAGCTCCAAGACGGGCAAAGACAGCCCGTCGACCAAGGTGCGATGTCTGTGTTCACACCCCAAGCCGTTCGTCAACACTTGGCGTTCTTGCGATTCGTGCATCAGGAGTGTGAGGATCGTTTGTGGCCTGGAAAACCGCGGCCACCACGTCCAAAATCCGCTGCCGCTGCCACTGCGCCTGGCACTCAACGGGCCTGAACGTGCGCTCAGACGACACGACGGCGGACGCGGGCAGCGCGGCGCCAATCACGAAGACGCCCGAGCTGTCGGCCGGCTTGGCGTGCGGTGCGTGCGGACGTTCCCCCGACGCTTGGTTGCGACGGTAGTGATGACACTCGAGCTCCTTGTCCTTCGAGCGGTCGTCGCATATGAGCTGTCGCCATCGAACGCGGTGCCGCCCATATCAAGCTTGGACAGCGTGTTGTAATGCCGCACGTCGCGTTCATCGGGCGTCCGGGCAGTCGAGCCGGCCTTGGAGCCCCGCGAGTATGGCCCAGCAGTCACTCGGGCTTTGGTGACGTCGATCATCTCGAACCGCTTCGTCCTCGCTCCGACCTGCTCCATGGCGCGCACGATCTGCCTCTTGGGCTCATTTTCTCCCGCTTGGGCGCCTCGTCCGACGCCATTATTGTTGTGCAAGCGGTTAAAAGTCAAATCGAAGTTCTCTTTGCGGCGGAAGTGATCGCCGTCCGGAGCCGTTTGCTGCTATCCATCAAGGACATTTTAACATTGTACTCCCTCTGTTTCACATTAGTTGGCCGATTGAAGTTGGAAGCGTTTCACATTACTTGGCCGATTAATCTGATTGGTGGAATATCATATTCTGTTGATCCTATTGGTTCAATCAATATAATATTCAAGCAATGTTAGCTTTTTTGTTGATCATGAAATCGAGGTTAAACAACTATACTTAAAATTTGTATGGGCGAACTTTCTAAAAAATTGGGTTATTTACAAAAACTCCATCAAAATACATCGAATTCTTGAATACAACGTCTGGTTGAATGGCTAAACTCACTGCGCTTCGAACCATGCGCAATTTTTGGGGTGCTGTCACACAAAAAATTTCAAAAAACACAAAATTGAGAACCCGGCCAACTAATATGAAACAGAATAAGTGCCAGTATAAGAGCGCCGTCGAACTGAACAACCAGTTTACATACAAAAGTGCATCTGTCAATAAATAGCTTCGAATTTCGTCGTCTCCAACCGCAGAACGGTGGAAAGATCGCGCCTGGTGAAGATCGCATGTGGGTTGATTGGCATGACTGGCCGACTGTATGGATGGATGCCTTTCACTATCGGAGTCTCCGCTCTGCGCTGGAGACTTGCTCTTCACCTACGCGCGACTCGCCTCGCGACCGCGATCTTTCGCTCTAAACCCACCGCCCCACCGCCCCCCAAAGATCGCTCACTTCTCCTTTTGCGACGGCGGTAGAGCACCCTCTTGGCGACCAGAGCGGGAAGCACAAGGCGACTAAAGCACTTCCGTCCGACGCTGCGGCATGTGGAGCCATCGACTGCTCGTGGCGGCGCTCGTGGCGGCGGTGGCGCTGCCCGGGCGCTTCCTCGCGGAGCCGCCGCCGCCTCTGCCCGATAATGGCCAGCCACCGAGTGGCAGCGGCTCCAACGTCTTGACCGGGAGTGGACTAGGCTACATGCCCACCGACGGATCCGCTGCAGGCGGCTCGTACTCTAGCGGGTACGGAGGGAGCGCCCGCGGTGGCTCGGGCTCCGACGACGACGCGTACGACGCGTACGACGACAGCTGGGCCACGACCGGTGGGCCTCGCGGCTCGTCGCTCTCGTCCGCCGCCTCGACGGCCGATAGCGCGGGCGGCGTGGACGTGGGCGACGCCAGCGGCTCGAGCGGCGACTGGTGGGTGCCGGACGGCCCCGGGGCGGGCTCGGGCGGCGGCTGGGAGACGCGGCCGCTGACGTGGCTGGGCGAGTTCGTGCCGCCGTGGACGGGCGACATGCCGTTCCCGGCGCTCGGCTCGGTCTTCCGGCCGACGTACGCGGGCCAGAAGGCGCTGCGGCGGCTGCGCAAGCTGCGCTTCAACGACTCGTCGCGCGTGGCGCCCGTGTCGTCGCTGGCGGAGACCCGGCGCGAGGGGGGCGAGTGTCCGCGCCGCCTGTGCCTCAACGTGTCCATCCGGTCCGACTACGGCGCGCTGACGGACTTTGAGGCGTTCGTGATGGACCGGTTCGAGAGCAGGACGGAGCTCATGGCCGACGCGTTCGACCTCAAGGGGCCCATGCCACTCGTTCGCGGCCAGATCCGCCCCGAGGAGCTGCGGATGGTGTTCGGTGACGACAACAGTGGCAGCTACGGAGGCAGCTATAGCAGCTATGGAGGCAGCAGCTATGGAGGCAGCAGCT
>JAADXZ010000933.1:0-11197 GCA_023338055.1 Phytopythium mirpurense
CAAAAAATTACCTTTGGTGATATTAGATCGAGAAGGTTTTGACCTTAGGCGTCTTTTTTTTCGATTGGGTATGCGCCCAAATACGACCGCCGGTCGTCTGCGTTGATGCGTCCTTGGTCGATTTAACCCATGAGGTCGGAGATACATCCATAGCTTGGGCTTGTGTTCCTTGAGGTCGCTCGCGGATGATGAGGGACTTCATAATCGATTTTAGCTCAGCAAGATTCTGATCGGCTCGAGCTCCGTATTGACCGTTACTCGCAGCTATGATTCGTGAGTTTAGAAATAGCATTTTATACCTATATTAGCATTATAGATAAATCATCACAGTCGAATGATAATCTGTTTGAACTCATCATCTGAAATCAGTCTATTTCGATACATATCTACGGCAATGACCTTGAGCTGCTTAGTTATCGAAGGATTATCATTTCCGAGATCGAGCTCACCTTTGAGCTTATGATATTCCGCTTTTAGGCTCTCGAGCGGGTCTGCGAGCTCCTCTTTGAAGATATGCTGGATATGGGTCACAACAAGGATCTCTTTGAATAGACGCTTGTCGTCATGATTGAGGCGATCATACGCTGACTGGTCGATTTTTGTGTCATATACAGGCTGTTTGATCATCGATTGCAGTTCTCACGAAATGTCTATTTTAGGTCCTATGCGCTTGCGACTGGGCCATACAACGTTTAACACCCCCTGATCCAAGTCGGGCACTCTGATGTACTTGCTTCCGAGCGGTTTGTATATGTACGCTGAGGCCAAGCCGGTTCCGCGAATATCGTTCAGATTATAGTATTTCGATCTCCGCTCGACGTGAGCATACTGTCGGCCGGCGCCACGAAGGCCGCGACCCTTGAGCCCTTGTCCTGTCGCCGGGGGTTTTGATTCATTCTCAGCCAGCCAACGATTAAGCCTCTCAAGATCATGTTTATACACCACTCGCGTAGCAGCTACGGCTGATTTAGCCGCATCAGTCGATGCTTTGGTTTTAGTGCGTTTTAGCAAAGCTAAAGCCTCCTTGTAGCTTTGATGAGATGACTCAACCTTGTTTTCTAGTTCGATCAGCTCATTGTCGATATCGAAGTCATTCTGATATCGCGGCTCTTTAGCATCCTTCGCGACTCCTTGAATTGCTCGTTTGAGAGCATCGACATGCCAAGCGATGATACTTTTATCACTATGAGCTGTCTTGATCTCAGCTCGGTCATTTGAAGCCAAAGCTTCTTCATAATTGTTATCCGTTGCTTGTCTGACCCGGTTGAGATCGCCCATCAAACGAGAAAGGGTATCAGACCATTGTATAGTCTTGTTAAGTGTTTTTAAGGCATTACCATGAAGAGGCTTGTTGGCTTTCGTTCGGAAATTGAGTATCCTCGCTGTCATTGGCTGACCGAAGTAGTATGTTGGATGAGGATGTATACCTGATTTGGAAGAAACTACCGGCGATAGCTTGTAAGGGATATCGACTCGGTCTTTGTATAGATTCGAGTAGTAGTCAAACAATATTTTTTTCGAGTCGCTGTCTGAAATGGATAGCTTTTCATCATCGATATAATCGGGTCCAGACTTGATTCCTGAGTTGATAGAATCAAGCTCCTCATCCGCTATGCTCTGTTTGTACTCTCTTGGGAAGAGCTCGCTAAACGTAGAAGAAGGAACTGTCAAATCATACAATTTCCAGACCTCGAGAGCTCGTTGGAGCGTCCGGAGCCAATCGATATGTTTAAAAACGGCATGAAGCGGCCGCTGTGTCTCTCGATCATAAACCATGAGATCATTACCCGACGATTTCCAGATATACGCATCATGTCTTTCGTCGTTCTCTTCGCTGGACGAAGCTCGTAAAACAGGGACGATGCTTTTACCAAGATCGTTCCTCAATAATACATCAGATGAGCTCGCGACGATCAGATATAATCGGAGTCGCCAATCATTCTCGTCATTATCTGTGCTTGTAGATTTTGACTTGGTAAGGACCTCCTCGAGTTTGATCTCTTTGCTCGCTGGCGTATCAATAGTAGCTGGCGCGAGTCTTTTGCGACTCAAACGCTTTCGAATTGCTTCCAAACGAGCTTCGTTCGAGATGGCACTCGCTTGAGCCTTCGCCCGATCTGAATTCCGCATCTCATGAGAGGATTGATCCTCAGATGACATTTTCTGGTTCTCATTAATAATCGATTGTTGTTCATCGTAATGCATCCACTGTATAGTGTCGTTAGTGGCCACCCAATCAATATTGCGAACGAGACGACTCATGTTTGTCTCGCGATTGTTTTTAACAAGATAGGTAAGACCATCCTTACCGATATAAATGACTTTCGATTGATGTTGGATTGCCTGATCGCCTTTAGATTCTTGGAGTGCGGTCGTCATTAGATACGGACGGAAACGGATGCTGGCCCATTCAGGATGCTTCATATAGAACTCTTGAAGCTGTTCTTTAGCCTCCGCTTGGTTATCAGGGCTATCGTCATCAATGTCAGAATGTACATCAGATACCTCAATACTTGGAGTTTCATCGTCCATTGTAGCCTGATTAAAGCCTGATTCGTGCTCTTTATCCTCCACCTCATTCAAATGGATGGTTTTTTTAAAGGATCAATCTGAGGCTCAGACGATGTCTGGGTCTCTATCGATTGTGTATTTTTAGATCTCGCGGTGAGGTCGATCGTCTTATTGGCGTCCGTTGCCCATTGAGCATCTTCAAACATGACTCGCATCTGGGAGCTCTGGCGAACGCGACGCTGAGCTTTCTCAAGAAGATCCTGTCGTTTCTCCTCGCGATGAGCGAGGCTCTTAAAATTCGGAAACATTGCTCTATATGATTTGAATGAAAAAAAAATATCATCTAATTACTCAAATCTCGGTTGTATGTTATGACAAATCTCATTCCGGCGGGTGATAAGCCAAAAGTAATACTCCTTGATGCTTCTAAAAGGTCGGTCGAAGATCCATTCCAACTCAGCTTCATATTTACGATTTTGAACAGTATATCTGAAATTACCTCTCGGGTCGAGCTTCCTAAGCTCATATCGAATACGAGCTACTTCATCTATGATCCAAATCTTCTCTCGGAGCTCATTTAATTCAGCAGTACATGAGCAATTGCACATTTCCACTTGGGGTGGGTATATATAATCATTTAAAAGACGAATTTGAAAAATGTAATTTTAGTGGATCTGTCAACTCTGGAGCTTTTTTGTCAGGCTTTAGAAGAATTGTTTCCATAGTTAATTTTTGTTTCTTAGGAGGCGTTGGAACGACTTCAAGCTGTGTGTTGTCATATACATAGCCATCGTCGCAAGGGTCATAATCTATAAAAACAAGATTTGGATCCATAGAGCTCTATTAGATCGAAGATCGAAAGGTCGCAGACCGGAAGATCGAGATCTTTTGCTCTGCTCTATATTCACTTATCGATAGTCTCCCAATAATCAGATTCAATCTTACTCCGCCGATTCTTATTAACGAGTCGTAGATTGTCTTGATGCTCCCAGGTGGGCTCATCATATCCGAGCCACTTGATAAAATATTTGTACTTTCCAGATCGCATCTTTTTGTGGTTGAGTATCGATTCGACTGCAAATACTTGATTCTTCTTGATTTCACTGTCTGATAGGTCTGCATTGACCATTTTGAGCTCGTTTGGAGATTTGAAAACAATATGATTATTCTTCGATTTGATACGAATCTTCAAACCATCGAATCCAACTACTTCATAAGCTGTTCTACTCCATCTGGCTCCTTCCTTATCGAATGGAGTTTTTGGCTTTAAGCGATATCTCACTATCGATCCTGTTGGAATGACTGTTTCAATTTTTTAACGAGTCGCTTGTTATGCTCAACATCGTCTATAATCACCTTTCCTTTCATTTCTAAAGGAGCTGCATTGATCGCTGAGTGATGTGTGCTGTTGTAGTTATTGATCGCCTCGTTTAATATCGATTGTGTTAGTTTCTTGAATCTAATAACGTCTCTCATTTTGGTTAGCTTAGACTTGATCGTTCGTATGAAACGATCGATTTTGCCAAGAACAGTGTGATCGCCAGCAAAAGCATTACCATGAGTGATAGATTGCTCATCAAAGAATGATTCAACTGATTTATTTATGAACTCACTGCCGTTGTCGGAAAATACTGCCGAAACAACGTTTTTATCAACGAATTCTTGAATAGCCTTAAGGACAGTCTCTGCTTGTTTGTTTTTCAATAGCTTAGCAAACCCAATCCTGCTGTTGATATTCACCGAAATGAGGATTGGTTGCTTCTCCCAGAATCCTAAATCTATCTGCCATTCGTTTGGGTTATTTGATGCAATTTTGAATTGAGGAAATCTCTTGCTTTGAGACGAGAACCGCTGGATGATATGTTGATCTTTATACCAGGCAACTACTTTCCTTTTTGTGATATTTTTGTCAATGGCCTTAGCCTTCCGATATAGCTTATCAGCACCGATATATCCAGCTGATGGATCATAATATAGCTTTTGTAGAAGAGCTTCCATCTCTTAAGCTCTGCTCTATTAGATCGAAGATCGAAAGGTCGCAGACCGAAAGATCGAGATCTTTTGCTCTGCTCTATATTTACTTGAATGAAACGCTACGGGTAAAATTCGAACGCTTCGACACAGATTGTGTCTTAGAATTGATATTAATCGAACACAGCTCGGTTAAATCGAATGATACTGATTCACCATTGAATAGCTTCATGTATGTTTCATATGCATCTCCCTCAAGTAGCTTGCTTGGAATTCCCTTCATGCGGATATGAAGACCTGTCGCATCGTTGCCATCGCAGGCAAGAACGTCAAGGTAGCTCTTCTTACCAAGAATGATAGACTCCTTGGCGAAGATGTTCCCCTTCGATCCAGCAAGGTCGAAATCTACGTGGAATTGACCCATTTGCTTGCCAAATAGCTCACAATTGTACAGCTCTCTGTATGCATCTGCAAGACGTGGAACGCTATCGTAGTTGATATACATTGAATCCGTATCCTGGTACCATATACGAGCGTCAATGTCCTCAGCAAGGCACATAACGCGATTCATGATATGCTTGGATGAGTCGAGGATCTGAATACCGAGGTGAATCGGACTAAAGTGCTGACTAAGAGCCTTGTGCTCTTCAAACATAGCCAGGTTGTCGCTGATGGGAGTTCTCGATATCATTCTATGAATGTTCTTGCGTGTGTAAGCATCGATCTTATCCTCGCCGCCACTAACGAAAACTTTCTTTTAGCAATCGGCTTCATCAGGAGGTTTCCATAGCTACTGTTCATCATCAGTTTGAGTACCTCCTGAAGTGGATTTTTCTCTGCTTTGTATTTGAGGCGAGCGTTAAACATCTTTCGGATGGTCTTAATGATCTGGTCGTTGAACCCTTCATTCCAATAGATACCCTCGATCACGGTGTATGAAGCTCCTTGAAAGCGCACAATGTCTTTGAGAGCCTGCTTTCCTACAATCATGGTTTTGCCGACAATATCATTCGTAAAATCGTGAGAACCGTTATCATAGAAGCTTAGAAGCGGAAAAATGACGTTTGATATCAATAGAATCAAATCGAACATGTGCCACATAGTAGTCGGCATCAGAAGGGATTGAATTCTTGAAGAGCTTTCCCTTGCCTCTGACATAGCCAGGGAGCTCACTCATAGCAGATGGATATAGAGATACAGCATCGAAGTCAGCCAGCTTATGCTTCAGGTGATACTTGCCATTGTCTCGAGCCATTACTCGTCCTCCAACGGTTCTTTGGCGTAAGAAGCCAAGTAGGACTGAATTCATTTCATAGCAGCCATCGAAGCATTCTTCATTGTGTTGATATGCAAGAGAGAGAGATGACACACTGAGGAGACGATAGATGTCAAGATCGAACTCCTCCTTCACAAGGGCACGGAAAGCTTCGAAGCATACTCTAAGCACATCAACGTCGCGATTGCAGTAGTGCGTGGCATACATCTCACAATCGACCTTATCATCAACGATAGCTCCTATTTTAGAAGCATTATCGATAAGAGTGTCCTTGTTGTCGTATGAATCAAGATACTCGAGAGGCCAGAGGGATCTAAAATTGCTCTCGTTGATCAAAGCATGAGGGAAGCACTCCTTCTCAAGAGATAAAGACGACGACGCATCCTTGAACATCTTAGGCAGTCTTGATAGTCCTCCAGCTAGGAAGGACATCGAATCCTTAATTAAAATCTCACGTCCTTTGAAGAAACCGTGGGCTTGCTTGATTTTAGTGCCGCAATCAATCATGTTCGTATCTTTAGAACTGTAACTCATGTGCTTTAGCAGGAAACGAGCATCAAATCCAGCATTGTATGCCCAGAGAAGATTCTTGCTGTTGGAGGGGATCGATTCGAGAAATTGCTTCTCGCAATCAAATCCATAGATGTTTATCGTCTCGCTGAACTTTTGAGAAGATGGCGAGTTATCGTTGAACTCCGAAATGCAATATGATACACAGTATGGAACATGACTACCGTTGATGACAAGAGACTCGAAATCAAAGTATATAACGTTGAATTTTCGAACATCATAGTACTCACGCGTCTTGCTGTTGAAAGCTCTAAATACAGCCTGACCGAGCTTAAGCTCTTTTCCTGGGATGCGACCCATGACTCTGAAGTTGCAATCACTAAAGTCTCCATCATCCAGTGAGCGCACCTCTTGGTATTTGTTGTTGAGAAGCTTAGGCATGTTTTGCTGTGTGATTGGCGACAGGAGAGTCTCGCGGTGGTGGTATAGATAACTAATGACAGCATAAGAGTCGAGGAAAGAGATTTTTTTATCGTTGAAAACTACTCTTCCTCCCTTGATACGGGAATCAGTTCGTCCATGCTCGGCAACAAGCTCTGGGTTGTCGAGGGCACCTTTGGTGATGTTTGTCGGTGCAATAGCAAATAAATGCTCACCAACAGAACCGAGGATAAACATCGGGTTGCATTTGTCGCCATAGAATGTCGTGTCGTTATTGCATCTCCCAGTCTTTTGAAATGACTCTGAATTGTCTAACAGAGATGCAAATGTTGAAAGTCTTAGCGGTTTTCCGAATGAAATCAACAGTAGCTCCAGAGTTAAACATTGTCTGTGAAATCCGCTTCACAAGATCTGGGTTTGCTCCTGCCTTGTATAGCGCAAACAGAAAGCACGGATAGTTAGCTGCCTCGTTGTCGTTGCTCTCGCCAGGTACGAAGCTGTTGTCGTTGTATTCATCTTCAATCGAGAAGTCATATGAATACACTTGGAATGCCTCTAGTTTATAGTCGGCCTTCGTCAGATATCGGAAAAAAATCTTCCGCTCTGATCGAGATCGCTTAGGATTTGACAGCCATTCAGTTTCAATGATTGTGGTAGGATGAATATTCAATTCAACGTCAGCTCCCCAGCTGTATTGATTCTCCTCGTCGATGAAAAGATTGTTGGTATTAATAACGCGATCGTTGAGGTGGTATGACTTCGCGATTCTACCATCCAAATCCTTGATATGAATGAGCAACTTCTTATCCGCTGGAGATACAATCCGCGAGCGAATGCGATTGAAGCGACTTAGCGAAACGATGACCTTTCCAGTCGTGGTGTTGATGGCTTTGAGAGATGATTGATCTTTGTTAATCTTAGAAGATCTGAAAGTCTTGACGATTGTCATGGCTTTCTCGTTCTTGAATGCATTTACAATTTCCTCCATCTTCTTTATCCTCATACCCCAATGGATAATCAGATTGTTGCTCTTGGCGGATCTGTACAGATCGCTACGGTGCTTTTGAGCTTTCTTAAGGGCTGATGAGATCGGCATATTCCTTTTACTATATGTATATATTAATCCAGAATACGCTTGAGATCAAGCTGAAAATTATCAGTTATACTAATGGCATAAAAAAAAATCATCGTTTAATCACTATTTTTTTTGCTGATATCTGATTTTGTCTTTCGCGTTGATTTCATCTTTATGAGCTATGTAGTATAGATGCTGCTTTGCGAGTCTACTTTCGCGAGTTCGCTGATAGTATTTCCGATTCGCCTCTCGTCTCGCGATGAGTCTCTCTTCTTCTGAGCTGTAGCGCTTCATGGTTTAGTCTCGTTGGATATACTTGTATATATTAATGTTAAGATTGATTAAAATTCATGGCAAAGCTTGTTTCTTTGGATTCTGAGCTCATTATAGTGTCTCCAGTAGTCGTCATGCTCTCCGAAGATCTCTAATAGTATCAACCTGTTTACATTCGATCTGCAAAACGATTTTAGCTCGTATATGTCAGCCATGTCATTAACATGCTTTGATAAACGAGCTTTTTTAAACTCGAATTCTTTAATCGTCAAGTATTTGTTATACTCGATCTTCATTGACAATATGGTAGCATCTTTTTCCTTGAGATCAGAATGTAATTGATTGACTTCCTGATGTAGCGATTTGGTTTTATTAGTAGCCTTAAGGATCGTCTTATTCAAGTTTCTAATTTCATTGCTTTTGTGATCGATAATCGAATATTTACAATGAATATGACAAATGTCTTTCTTCGGCGAGAGCTTGCATTTTATTCCGTCTTTAGTTATGTAATTGCACATTGTGTGTTATATATTATTGAATTTTCTCTTAAGATAAACTTTGGCAAGCTCAGGACTATTTTCAATTGAACGAGAATTAACGAGAGAATGAATCGATTCCATGAGAGAAAAGAAGTGTTCTTTTATTCTAAGATGGATAAGAAGTGATGAGATTGATTTTAAAGAGAAGAAGCGAAAATGACTAAGAAAGGGTTGAGGATATAACGAATGGGTCTTTGGTTGTTCTTTTATCGAGAGAAAATGAGTTTGGACACAATGACCCTTTAAGGCTATATACTTCCTCAAAGCCCATAGTTTAGATATTTGTAAATTCTATTCGACATTTCGAATAGATATTATATTTAACTTACGCTTGTTATAGTCAGCGCCAGTGTAAGCCACTGTAACCGAGCCCGGTTACACTTTTTCAGTTCGGGCTTGCGGCGCACATGCGTAGCTGCGACGCGTGTCCGTGGCGTACTTGTATCTGTGGATGCTGCCGCGGCGGATGACGCGGTCGGCCTGAGCACGCGGGACGCGCCGGTGGGGCTGTTGACAACTCAACGGTAGGCCGAGGTCAGCGATGGGATCGAGACGAGCAAATGCAAGAGGCGAGGCACTCACGGGCGGTGAGCAGGCGCGTGCGTGCGCAGACTCTCGATGGGCTGGGGCGGAGCGGGCACTGCTGGCGGCAACCGCACGTGAAACGACAGGTCGAAGAAGACCTGCTTGGACGCGATAGGCTGCCCATCGTCTCCGCGGCGCTTCTTCATGATGTTGCCGGTGAACAATCACCCCAGACGGTTAGTGGGCTACCGAGGCGTGGCCGCCATGGTTCCCACTCACCCTCTCACTTGGGCCACGCCGGAGCCCAGGGCGGTGGTCTTTGCCAACGAGAGCGCGCCCTGCGCAGAGGTCGCTCGTGCCGGACTGGGCGTCGGCGGGCTGCTGCATTTCTTCCTCTCGCTGACGGCCCGGCTGTGGCAGCACCCGTGCCGCATGGGATCCGCGAGGGGCGCGGCCGAGCCCCAGGGGACAGAGATGGATTTGATCGTCGGCGCGTTGTTTGGGCGCGGCGGCACGAGGGTGTCGGTGTCGCGCATGATATTCTATGACACGTTCTCAATATCGTCGGGTGGCGAAGCCGTCGTCACGACGGCAGCGTCGTTGCGCGAGTAGAGGCCCCAGCGGCGGTTGTCGGGCAGCGGCATGGACGCCAGCTCCAGCCCCGGTTTCTTCTTCTTCGTCTTCTTGGTGGCCGCGCTTTCCTCGCACTTCCAGCGCAGCTCCACCTCGGCCGCAAGCTTGTCCTGCAGCGCCTGCAGCTGCATCGCCTGCGTCACGATCTAGCGGCCAAAAAGTCCCAATGCAGTTAGTCGCAGGCACCGCAGCGTCCGTTCATCACGAAAGACTTACCATTTGGTTGAGGCGTGAGACCTCGGTGCGCTGTTGCTGAAGCTCATCCCGTATCGCTTGGTGGAGGCCGTCGATGGCCTGCGGCTTCTTGCTGATGTGCGCCGTGAATCTGAGCCAATTGAACGTCTCGCCTAAGTCGGCACGCACCGGAGACACGTGCATGAGCAGCAGTGCGTGGCTGCGCGCGCCGCCGCTGATCAAGGCATGTAGTAGCTGCGCCAGCTTGATTTTTTGGCTTCATTGGCTTCTTCGACGTAATCGCGGCCTCCACCGCTTCGGTCACGGCCGCTATTGTCGATGCGGCGAGGTCGACGAGCACAAGCCGCCCGCTCGACACGTCCCCACCCACCCTGCTCGTCTGCGCGATGTGGACGAGGACGACGCAGTGCGCGCGGTTGTCGGGGCCGCTGTTGTGGGGGCCGCTGTTGTCGGAACCACTGCTGCTGGGGGCGGCGCCGCGTGCGATAGCGTCAGCCGCGTCTCGTGCCGTCCGGACGTGCACGGACGCCACGTTCTGGAGGCACACACCGTCCTCGCCGTGGCGAATCTCTCGTACGGGAGACGAGCTACTCGCGGAGGCCGGCGGCGGGTCGAACATGCTGTTCGCGCCCACATGGATGCCCGCCGCCAGCGGGCTGGTCGGTCGGGCGCTCACGGGTGAAAACGGCGGTGACCTGGCCGCGTCCGCCGCGCTGCTAGCGACCCTGGCGTCGCGCAGCAGGTCGCAGATATCCTCGTTGTTGACCTCGGTCATCTGCAGCGAAACGGCGAAGCGAAAGAGCTCAGCGCGCGCCGCCAACGTCTCGAACAGCAGCCGCATCGCGCGCGCGTACACGCCGTCCTCGTCCTCGTCCTCGTCGGCGGCAGTATATAACCGCAACGGGGAATTCGTCCCGGATCCATATTTTACTATAATCCTCTCTTTATAAGAACACTCTTACACCATTTGCTCACGTCTAATCCACACTATCTCTCACCTTGCATTATTTATTTCCTTTTATTATAAGCTACTTTCACTTAATTTAAGCATCTGTTATTATTAATACGATTTCTATACATTTTTATAGAATAACCATACCCATACCACACTGTAATGGGCTGCACCAGCCCTATTACATGGCAATCTGATTACAGATTGGTGTGTACACTTACACACTTCTGTCATGGACATGACATGCGGATAGACATGCCAATGTTTACGCCACAGTCATTCTTGACGGCAGTCAG
>JAADXZ010000934.1:0-11173 GCA_023338055.1 Phytopythium mirpurense
CTCGTAGAAGAACGTCAGCACGAGCATCACGCCCGCGTACGCCGCCATGCCGACCAGGAAGGCAAAGTCGAACGTCTTGACCCAGCTCTCCTCATAGTCGCCGGCCACGTCGCCCTCCTCGACTACCGACGACTTGGGCGCGGTGATCGGCTGCAGCGGCTGCGTCTGCCCCTCCGTGCCGTACGTCGTCGGCGAGCTAAACTTGGGCAGCGCCGCCTGCGGCACGGGCCACACGACGCGCAGCAGCACGCAGATGAGCGCGAGCGCCACCACCGGCAGCAGGATGAGCGTCCAGCTCTCGACGGCCGTGATGCTCTCAGGCCACTCGACCGGCGCGGGCACCGCCACAGGCGCAGGAGCCACCACCGGCGCCGTATCCACGTCGCTCATGGCGATCCCAGCGCGTCCCCGAGCCGCCGCTGCTGCTGTTTGATGGAGCGCTGCCGCTCTCGGTTCCTCTTGCTTCTCTGGGCGAGAATCGTGATCTGAAGCGGCGGATCGCGGGTGGACCCGCGCGCTGAATGGATTCAAAAACCTCAAAACCTTGGATCGGTTGCGAGCGAATGTCAACTTACATGAGTCTATTGAAGTGTCCCTTTTGTCCCCTAAAGATCTTCGTATCGAGTACTTAAACTAGGTACCTCTGATTTTTTTGGGGTGAAACGCACGTCGTTTCGCAGGTGACACTTACACGAGATAGTCTCCTGGATCACTGCTCCAGGATCAAAATGTATTAATACGGTACATGTGCACGACTGTCCATGGCCTGCAGGTGAGGGAGCCGCCTCCGCGCACTCGGTCGTATGTATGGCACACGTACACGTCCCTCAAAGATGTATAGCGCAAGGACACGCTGCCTTGTTGCTGGCATGTGTGTGGGCGGCGCGGATGGGGAGGCGGTGGCGCGGCGAGAGATGCCCGTGAACTGCGCGCGCGCGACTCTCCCTCCCCGCTCAAGACACGCCCGTTCGCAAATCGATCGATCGCGTCCTATGTGGGTGCATCGCCAAGGCGCCAATCGCGCGTCTCAGCCCCTAGTGGGTAGGTAACAGCCCCACGTGCCGTGCATATCGTAATGTGCGTGCCCCGTGTCTTGGTAGGCTGCCTCGCGCGATATATGAGCATGGCATCCTCGCCATACAGGAGTTGCATCGCCTAATGACAGTAAAGGAAGAAAGAGAGGCCAGCGCACGACTTGCCTGGTGACGAGCGGTCTTGATCGCAAGGGCAGCGAGCACCGCGCGCCAGGTAAGCGCGTCAAAGCTCAACGCACCGCTTGCAATGCGGCCTATATGTACGGTAATGCAGCACAACATGGCCGTGGGAAGCTGTCAACGCGGCGCGGGGCCTCTCGCCAGGACTGGGAATGCAGTCTCGTCGACCCCGAGTGGTTCGCTATACCAACGCTACTGCTCGCGACCGATCAGGTCGATCCAAGCGCCGCATAAGCGCCACAGCCTTGCGCGTCCAGCTCGTCTCCGCCACGGCATTTCCTGCCCAATGCACACCCTCGCAGCAGATGCAGCACACGCTTCGCACACAGCACACTCACCGCGACCTCATGGTCCAGTCCTCTGACTCATACGCCGGCGATGAGAGGGCGCGCGGATCGATCTAGAATGTTCCTTCTCCACGTCCATTCATCCGTCGCCTGCCACGTACGCCAAGCGCTTGACGTCGGAAGGCATTTCCGTGCAAGCTGAAAGGTCAGCCAAAACCTTTTATAACGTATACGCGTCGGCTTCGCTCGAGGGTTACTCTATGAAATCGTCTTCTCACAAACCTGTAAAACAAAATGGAACCATCTCTGCCATGGGAAAGTGGACAATCTAGAATCTTCCAATCAGGAGGAGTGACCTAGTTGACCAGCTGCATCCTTCACTCTATGGAACCCCTGCCACGCGCCAGACGTCGCCCACCCTTATCCGCGCTTGTTGCCCTTTCAGCAGTCACAGCCGCCTCGAATATTCCAGGACAATCGGTAAACTACGCTGTACTGGCGGAAAGATTTGGGTGGCAAGCTGCAACACGTGGTTGCTTTGTTTCCCTCCCCTTTCTTCTTGTTTGTTTGGCTCGCTCGCTTCGGATCGCGCTTGCCTCACGCCCTCACTCTTCAATTTTCCGCCGGACGGTAAGGAAGCAAGCCAGCCTCGCGCCGCCCCGAAGACTCCACCCTTTCTCCCCGTCTTTCTGTCCGCCACGATGAGCTCCGAAGCCGAGACGTTCGCCTTCTCGGCCGACATCAACCAGCTGCTGAGCCTCATCATCAACACGTTCTACTCGAACAAGGACATTTTCCTGCGCGAGATCATCTCGAACGCGTCGGACGCGCTCGACAAGATCCGCTACTCGTCGCTCACGGACGCGTCGGTGCTCGACTCGGACAAGAACCTGGAGATCAAGATCATCCCGGACAAGGCCAATGGCACGCTGACGGTGCAGGACTCGGGCATCGGCATGACGAAGGCGGACCTTATCAACAACCTGGGTACGATCGCCAAGTCGGGCACGAAGGCCTTCATGGAGGCGCTCCAGGCCGGCGCTGACATCAGCATGATCGGCCAGTTCGGCGTGGGCTTCTACTCTGCCTACCTGGTCGCCGACAAGGTGGTCGTGCACTCGAAGCACAACGATGACGAGCAGTACGTGTGGGAGTCGGCCGCCGGCGGCTCGTTCACGGTCACGCCCGACACGTCGGAGCCGATCGCTCGCGGCACGCGCATTGTGTTCAAGCTGAAGGAGGACATGCTCGAGTACCTGGAGGAGCGTAAGCTCAAGGACCTGGTCAAGAAGCACTCCGAGTTCATCGGCTTCCCGATCAAGCTCTACGTCGAGAAGACGGAGGAGAAGGAGGTGACGGACGATGAGGAGGACGAGGACGAGAAGGAGGGCGACGACGACAAGCCGACGGTCGAGGAGGTGACCGAGGAGGAGGGCGACAAGAAGAAGAAGACGAAGAAGATCAAGGAGGTGACGCACGAGTGGAACCACCTGAACAGCCAGAAGCCCATCTGGATGCGCAAGCCGGACGACGTGACCCACGAGGAGTACGCGTCGTTCTACAAGTCGCTCACGAACGACTGGGAGGAGCACGCGGCGGTCAAGCACTTCTCGGTGGAGGGCCAGCTCGAGTTCAAGGCGTGCCTGTTCACGCCCAAGCGTGCGCCGTTCGACATGTTCGAGGGCGGTGCCAAGAAGAAGATGAACAACATCAAGCTTTACGTGCGCCGCGTGTTCATCATGGACAACTGCGAGGAGCTCATGCCCGAGTACCTGTCGTTCGTCAAGGGCGTTGTCGACTCGGAGGACCTGCCGCTGAACATTTCGCGCGAGACGCTCCAGCAGAACAAGATCCTGCGCGTGATCAAGAAGAACCTGGTCAAGAAGTGCCTCGAGATGTTCTCGGAGATTGCGGAGGACACGGAGAAGTACAGCAAGTTCTACGAGGCGTTCGGCAAGAACCTGAAGCTCGGCATCCACGAGGACTCGACGAACCGCAACAAGATCGCCAAGCTACTGCGCTACCACTCGACCAAGTCGGGCGAGGAGATGACGTCGCTTGACGACTACATCTCGCGCATGCCGGAGAACCAGCCGGGCATCTACTACGTGACGGGCGAGAGCAAGAAGGCGGTGGAGAACTCGCCGTTCATTGAGAAGCTCAAGAAGAAGGGCTACGAGGTCCTCTTCATGGTGGAGGCGATCGACGAGTACGCTGTGCAGCAGCTCAAGGAGTACGAGGGCAAGAAGCTGATCTGCGCCACGAAGGAGGGTCTCAAGATGGAGGAGACGGATGACGAGAAGAAGGCGTTCGAGGAGGCCAAGGCGGCCACGGGCGGTCTGTGCAAGCTCATGAAGGAGGTGCTCGACGACAAGGTGGAGAAGGTGGAGATCTCGAACCGCATTGTCGAGTCGCCGTGCGTGCTGGTGACGGGCGAGTACGGCTGGTCGGCCAACATGGAGCGCATCATGAAGGCGCAGGCGCTCCGCGACAGCAGCACGTCGTCGTACATGACGTCGAAGAAGACGATGGAGATCAACCCGATGCACCCGATCATCAAGTCGCTCCGCGAGAAGGCCGAGGCCGACAAGAGCGACAAGACGGTCAAGGACCTCATCTGGCTGCTGTACGACACGTCGCTGCTGACGTCGGGCTTCAGCCTGGACGAGCCCACGACGTTCGCGAACCGCATCCACCGCCTCATCAAGCTCGGCCTGAGCATTGACGACGACGACGACGCCGCTGACGAGGCCATGGAGGACCTGCCGCCGCTCGAGGGCGAGGGCGAGGAGGAGAGCACGATGGAGGAGGTCGACTAAGCGGCGCGCGAGCGAGTGCAGGACGACGAGTGAGCGCTGCGGACGGCACGCGAGCACCGCGTGTGTTGCTCGCCGCCTCGCTGCTGACTGGGCGTTGGCAGCATGGCGGCGGCGGCGCCGGGGACGGATGCGAGTCGCTCGGCGAGTGGATGTGTCGGTAGCGGCCGTGATCGCGCGCCTCGTCGGTTCGTTTTTGCATTGCGTACGTAGGTTTGGCTAGATTTCCCCCACGAGCGAGTCTTTGGCGAGTTTATATTTAAATACACCACGCAAATGGAGTCGCTCCGCCGAGCTGTTGTTGAAGTAGTTTGCTTTCCACCTACAGTATTATTGATGGACTCGTATCACCAGATGAGTCGCATGCGGAAGTATTAATATCAGATCGTACGTTCCGTGAGCCATGCATGCATGAGCGGTAATAAGCTCCTACCATGAGCAACATGGAACGCATTGGAACACCCACGCATTCTTGTCCACGTGCTTACACTGCATTGTGAAAGAGCACTGCGCTGGGTAGAGGAAGTTACTTAGAAGAAGCGTAGCTGTCACCTTGGGAATCGCGCCGGAAGCAGCAGCTCGTTCTCACTCCGTCTCCGCCAGTCATCTCGCCACGATGAAAAACCTCGTTCAGCACTCCTGGTGGTCACGAATAAAACCTCGCGCATTACATCTCGGCGACATGGCTAACTTTCTCCCTCTTCACCGCAGCTTTACCCAAACTAGCGGTTGGCGAACGCCTCATGGAAAATAAAAAGTGCAGAGTTGATCCAGCATGTCAGTCTGGCTCTAATTTTGGGCTCCCTTCCCTTTAAATTGGGGCTCGCCAGAGAAGCGCAGGCTGCCCAACCACTGACGCCGCCCGCCCGCCACTGACACAAGAAGAAGGCGAAGAATCCAACTCGCCCGCGCTCCTCTACTGCTGCTTCGCCCCGCTCCTGCCCGCGCGCAGCCCCCCGCCGCCGCCATGGACGCCTCGAGCCTGCACAACATCCTGCTGCACACGTTCAGCAACGACGAGGCCGCGCGCAAGGCGGCCGAGGAGGCCGTGGCCAACCTGCACACGGTGCGCGGCTCGGTGCTGCTGCTGCTGCAGATCGCGGTCGAGCAGAGCGTGGCGCGCGAGATCCGCCAGGCCGCCGCCGTGTCGCTCAAGAACCTCGTGCACAAGTACTGGGAGGGCGTCGAGGGCGAGGGCGGCGCGTGGACGCCCGTCTTCCCGGACGAGGACAAGGCCGCGGCGCGCCAGAGCGCGCTCGAGGCGCTGCTCGTGTCGACCGACAACTCGATCCGCCAGCTGCTGGCCGAGACCGTCTCGTACATTGCGCGCTTCGACTTCCCCGAGCACTGGCCCTCGCTCATCGACGACATTTGCAAGAACACGCAGAGCGGCGACGCCAACCGCATCATCAACGTGCGTCCTCTGTGTCTGTACTGCCGTAGTTGGCTGCGACCAGATGACGCGCTAACTCTCTCTGTATCTCACGATAGGCGCTCCTGGCGCTGCGCCGCGTGGTCAAGAACTTTGAGTACCGCTCGGATGAGGTACGTGGCAAGAAGCACTCATGGGATACGAGACGGTATCAAGGACGCTAGAGCACGTACTAATGCACCTCTGGCTACCTTGCTGCTGCTGCTGCTGCTGCTGCTGCTGCTGCTGCTGCTGCTGCTGTGGCCCTCTACGACCGACCGACGGCGTTTGCAGCGCATGGAGCCGCTGTACAAGCTGGCGGAGCTGGTGTTCCCCATGCTGCTCAGCATGCTGACGCAGCTGCAGAGCAACAACTCGCTCGAGGCGGCGACGATGCAGCACCTGATCCTCAAGACGTACTGGTCGTGCGTCAAGACGACGCTGCCGCCGGCGCTGGCCGCGCCCGAGAGCGTGCTGGCCTGGATGCACGTGTTCCGCGCCATCTTGGCCAAGCCGCTGCCCGAGGCGAGCGAGGGCCTGGAGCCCGCGGGCCAGCCGACGGACGAGGAGGAGCGCAACCAGTGGCCGTGGTGGAAGCTCAAGAAGTGGGCGCTGCAGATCCTCTGCCGCTTCTACACGCGGTACGGCAACCCGAAGAAGGCCGAGGACGCGTACGTCGAGATGAGCGCCATGTTCCGCAGCCGCGTGGCGCCCGAGCTGCTGCCGATCGTGCTCGAGACGCTCGCGCTGCGCAAGCACGGGCGCTTCTGCACGGACCGCGCCGTGCAGCTGAGCCTCGTGTTCCTACAGGAGGCCGTGGACTCGTCGGTGGCCTACAAGCTCGTCAAGCCGCACCTGGGCTTCCTCATCTTCGAGGTCATCCACCCCGTGCTGTGCCTGACGCCCAAGGACCTGAAGCTCTGGGCCGAGGACCCGCACGAGTTTGTGCGCAAGACGAACGACGTGTTCGAGGACTTTCTGGACCCCGTGTACGCGGCGGCCAACCTGCTCTCGGACCTGTGCACCAAGCGCGGCAAGGACTGCCTGCCCAACGTGCTCGCCTTTTACAACAACATTTTGACGACGTACCTCGCGGCGCCCGAGGCCGAGCGCGACTTTATCCAGAAGGACGCGGCGCTGCACGCGCTCTTTTCGCTCGACGGCGTGCTGACCAAGTCCAAGGCGCACAAGGACCAGGTGGAGGCCATGATTGTGAACCACATCTTGCCCGAGTTCAAGAACCCGCACGGCTTTCTGCGCCTGCGCGCCTGCCGACTCTTCTCGCGCAAGTACATTGAGGGCATCCGCTTCCGCAACGAGCAGACGCTCGTGGCCATCGTCAACGGCATGCTCGACTGCATGTTCGACCCGGAGCTGCCCGTGCGCATCGAGGCGGCCAAGACGATCCGCTTCGTCGTCATGTACCCGCACTCGGACACGGTCGTGGACGTGCTGCGGCCGCGGCTGCCGCAGATCCTCGAGCAGTTCTTCAGCCTCATGGACGAGATCGGCAACGACGAGGTCGTGGTCGCGCTCGAGCACATTATCGACCGCTTCGCGACCGAGATTGGGCCCTTTTCGCTCCAGCTGATCGCCAAGTTTGTCGAGTTCTTTGAGCAGTTCACGGCCGCGGCCGAGGACGACGAGGACGCGTCGCTCGCGGCCGTCTCGTGCCTCGACGCCATCAACACGATCCTCATGAGCGTGCACAACCACCCGGAGCTGTACGCGCTCATGGTGCCGGCGCTGGCGCCCGTGATCCAGAAGATCCTGACGGACTTTGACTACGTCGAGTACATGGAGAGCGGCATCGACATTCTCGGCTCGTTGGCCTTTTACTCGGAGAAGCTGCCGCCACAGCTCTGGGCGCTCTTCCCGCTCATGTTTACGAGCTTCAACGACTGGGCCTCGGACTATCTGACCAACTTTGTGCCCGTCATCGACAACTTTGTCGGCCGCGACGTCGAGGGCTTCCTCGCCGGCGTCTGGGTCGACCCGGCCAGCAACACGCCGGTGCGCTACCTCGAGCTCGTGTTCAACATGGCCAAGGCGACGCTGGACAACGCGTCGGCGCAGGACATTGACGTGGTCGCCGCCTGCCGCGTGCTCTACTCGCTGCTGCACAACCTCTTTGGGCAGATCGACCAGTGCGTGCCGGCCATCGTGCTGCTCGTGGCCACGCGGCTCGCGGCGCCGCTCGAGGCGTCGACGGCGCGCCACCTGCTCGGCGTCTTTTCGTCGCTGCTGCACTACAACCCGGTGCGGACGCTCGAGGCGCTCGAGGCGCTGGGCGCCACGGCCGGCGCGCTCAAGGTCTGGCTGGACGACCTGGCGCGCTACGACACGTTTCTGGACCGCAAGCTGTTCGTGCTGGGCGCCATGTCAATCCTCAAGGTGCCGCTCGAGGCCATCCCGGCCGGCCTGCGCCCGCACTTGAAGTCGCTCGTGCACGCGGCCATGAAGGTGCTGGCGGAGCTCATCCAGAACCCGCCGGCGGGCATCCACGTCCCCGGGGGCGACGAGGGCGACGAGGAGGAGGGCGAGGCGAGCGAGCAGCTCGAGGAGCTGCTCGAGAACGGCGGCTACGACTCGGACGAGGACGCCGAGGACGTGGTGGACGACCAGTACCTGGCCATCCTCAAGCAGCTGCGCGAGGAGGGCGAGGGCGGTGGCTTTGGCTTTGACGAGGACAACGACGACGACTACGTGAGTCTGCTGGACGAGGTGGACGAGGTCGAGTTCTTGCTCGGCACGCTGCAGAGCTTCGCGCAGGCGCACGCGCCAGAGTACGCGGCGCTCGGGCTTGAGGGTGACGCGGCGGCCCAGCAGCTGCTCGGCATGTTCCAGGGCGAGCTGCAGCGCCGCCGCGAGGAGCGGCAGGCCGCCGAGCAGCAGTAGCGACTAGCGATCGGGGGCACGCGTGTCGTCACTGTCTGTAGCTGCTTCTGCTCTACAGTGTAGTGTGATTGGATACTGTAGGATGATGGGCAGAGGCGGTCACTTGACCTGGTTGAAGTGGGTGGTGGGCAAGGACTTTTGGCTTCGTTTCGAGAAAAAAAAAAAGATTCCTTTCATTTTGTCGAAAGTCGTAGAGCCTCCATACAAAGACCCAATGGATGGTGAGAATCATTCCTAAATTTGATTGTTTGGTGAAATGTTGTGCTTCAAAACAGAGCGAAACTTATTTGGGCATGTTAGAACTTCACTTAAGTATACTTTTGTATGGGCTGGCCCGTAACATTGAAGAGTGGCTACCTACCCACCTACCCACCCACCCACGGTACGCTAGGTGGCGGCGGCGGCGCCCTTGTCCTCCTCCTTGGGGACGCCCACGCCCGCGGCGGGGTCCTCCGCTCGCCCGAGCAGCTCGGCGGCGCCGTCGGCGGGCTCGGCCTTCTGTAGCACGACGAGCGTGAAGCGCAGGTGCTGCGCGATGATCATCTCGTGCAGCTTGGTGCGCAGGCGCAGCCACTCCATCTCGCTGTCGCCCGGGTCCGGGAAGAGCTTCTGCAGGTGCTTGCGTGTGCGCGCGAAGAGGCTCAGCACGTGGTAGGCGTGCATGACGGCCTCGCGGTACTCGAGGTTCTCGTACTTGACCACGATGCCGTCGTTGCTCATGAGCACGTAGGCCGAGAAGCCCGGCTTGGCCTTGAGCTGCTTGATGGCCTCTTCGATCTCGTTGGGCGCCGCGTTCGCCATGCTAACAGCTACGGGAGCCTCCGGCGCTTTGAGCGACAGAGGCTGTAGGAGAACTGGCAAAAGGGAGCGGCGCAGGTCGTGAGTGGCCGCGACTCTTCAAGGCGCGAGGGCGAAAGGTCGTTGTATTATAATACCGCATGTACTAATATCAGTACCAAATTCTCCGCTTACTACATGGCTCATGATAGGCATCGTTCGCAGCTGACGTCGTGCTTGGGCGTCCATGGCTGGCGCCGACCCGAGCTGCGTTCGGCACGACAAACACTTGTGCGTCGGCTGCGACTGCACCTGCAGGCTAGGTATTGTATTCTTTATAACAAGATGGCACGCACATATTGATACGTCGCCTCCAAACACTGGCCGAGGTTATGACGTAATAGTTGACAGGCAAGCGGGCAAAGAGCAAAGCATGGGTTCACCAGGTGAAAAACGAGTTCCCTCCCGAGTTTTTATGGTAGTTTTGGCGAATAATACAGTCCACGTACGCGGCGCGCTCCTCCTGGCGGATGACTAAGGCGAGACGGCATGGAGAGGCGGCGCGCGCGGGCAGACGATGGCAAAAACGCGGGACGCTTACTTGGACATCATCATCTTGACGAACTCCTCGTAGTTGATCTGTCCGTCGCCGTCAATGTCGGCCTCGCGGATCATCTCGTCGACCTCCTCGTCCGTCAGCTTCTCACCGAGGTTCGTCATGATGTGGCGCAGCTCGGCCGCCGAGATGAACCCGTTGCCGTCCTTGTCGAACACCTTGAAGGCCTCGAGGATCTCCTCCTCCGAGTCCGTGTCCTTCATCTTGCGCGCCATCATCGTCAGGAACTCGGGGAAGTCGATCGTGCCGTTGCCGTCCGCGTCCACCTCGTTGATCATGTCCTGCAGCTCCGCCTCCGTCGGGTTCTGGCCCAGCGAGCGCATCACCGTGCCGAGCTCCTTGGTCGTGATGGTTCCATCGCCGTCCTTGTCGAAGAGCGAGAACGCCTCCTTGAACTCCGCAATCTGCTCCTCCGTCAGCTGGTCAGCCATGGTGCTTGGTGGTGGTCCTGGGGTGAGGTCGTCGAGGCAAATCCGAGAATGAACAGGTTGCCTGAGGGGGAAAAGTGCGTGCGTGGCAGTACCGTCATCGCTGGTTGTATAGGGCCACAGAGGGCAACAACGATCCAACAGAGACGATTTGTACGATCCAGACCGAGAGGTCGGACAAATGCGGTGGGTTCACAAGTTGTAGTACTTGATTATATTATTAAAATTGTACGATCCAAACAAATGTACGATCGGCGCTGCAGCTACTCTGAGATGGGAGAATCGACTAATGGGTTTCACTTGGATGAATTATGCCTATTTCCGTTTCAGAAATGAGATCCACAAACGGTACAATGTACCATCTAGAATCCCGAAATGTTACTAGCCAATCTTTTTAGAACAGTATGTCGGATATATCAGAATCGTGATTTTTCGCCCGTGCCCACCAAAATACAATTCCCCTATGAAATTCTCATGTATACGAAGACTCATATGTTACAGTACACAGCACAAAGTGAGTTTGAATGTGTTTTTTTATAGTTGACATTTTTAAATATTCTTACAGTATCAGGAATAACAAGTAGTATACAGTGTGCGCCATAATTATCCGAACAGAGTCGATTTTAGCGCAGCATCCCGAAAATTGCAGCTCTGACGCTAAGAATTGCACCAATGAACGCAGAATGTTACGGCGGTTTGCGGCATACTTTTTGTTTGCCAAGATGA
>JAADXZ010000935.1:0-11132 GCA_023338055.1 Phytopythium mirpurense
AATCACAATACACGTAGTCGCTACGATCTGATTTTGTGATGGTGTGAGTGTGAAATCTCGGCGTCTCCTGAGTGACAAACACTCTTGGAGGCACCAGGTATACAATAACATTAGTCTAACCCTCCTGGAGGAGTTTCCTCCAGGAGCAGTGGCTTGTCCCAAAAGATGAGGGCAGGTCACTAACTCGGGATAGTGCCAGACGGGAGGAAGTCTGCTTACGGTCGGCGCCACATCGCGCAAACACCTTCCCGAGTGATGCGTGCCATATTGAGCCTCGAGGACAGGCCAGTTTTGACTCAGACCTGTATAGCAAAAACTGCATTTTAGGTTTGGGAGGTTCTCCAAAACGGAGACCGCAGATCAATAAACTTTCGCTTTTGCCGCCTAATACTGACTCCCCTGAGCGACGCGTGTTCTCTTTCTCGGCCCCGAGCCTCAGAGAAGCACGCATGGAAGTTGCAGAGTCCCCCCTTCCTTCCACTTCGACGGTAAGGGTAGGTGTCAGCCTGCATTTTCTGTTGATTCCATGTTGAGCTGTGAATTGTGGCCGGCGGTTGTGTGCGCCTGGTCCCAGTTTACACGTCCTTCCATATTGTAGTGATTTGATTGAGAACGAGCGGTGTTGGTAGCAATTGGCTCGCATCGCTCAGCCCGAGATCCGTACGGTCCATCAGAGCCGCACGAGTAGGGTTACATCTGACTAGGAGGCGCTAGTAGCAGTGGATCGCGCTTTCCGCCCGTGATCTGTACAATTTTGCAAAGCTGTACGAGTAGGGTTTATCTGCTGTTTGACCCCTTCCAGGAACACCTGGAAGGTGGACACCTGTAATTTTACGTTTGTGGTGTTTATTGTTTGCTTTAGGCGGTGCTCACGCCGGTTCCTGCTGGTCTTCGGACCCAGAGCTCCGCTCGCCATTTAGACCTTCCGTTCAAAGGCCCCAGCTACGGAGAACACAACGCTCTGAGGTACTGCCTGGGGTGACGCTGCGAGTGATTTGATCCTCGCGCTTCCCCAGAAGCTGCAGCCACATCGTCATAATTTGATCGTGCTATGATCTCGGAAAAGGTGCCGAAGGGACTTGGTCTGCTTATCTGCGTATACTGTAGGAGGATAAGATGGTCATACGAAAAACGAATAAAAATCACCCTGAAACTCCTGGAGTGTTGTTTCGAGCCAATGGGTATGTGGCCACACGAGCCAAAAATCTCATAAAATGCCTCCTAAATTTTTGATTTTGCTCTACGTCTTGGATTTACAAACAAACAAAAAACTTGCCTTCCGTATGTTTTAGTACTAACAAATACACAAAAAACAAAACTGTACGACGGCAAAAATGTTCGCGCATAGTTTAATGAAGAGGTTTTTCATGGTCTTCACCTAGGATTTCATGTTCTTGTGAAGCAGCGCTACTTTTCCCGTTGAAACTTATATCCAAAAATCAAAACAATGGGATTTTTAATGGTTTTTAATGTTAAGTCATACGCATTAGACCGTTACATAATTTTTCTCGTTTTTAAATGATAGAGGTGCGCTTAATAAAACTTGCTAATCCTGCTTGCACCACGTGTGCTCTTGAAATTGCACCACAGATGAGTGTGCAGCGATATCGACAAGGCTTGAGAAGATAAAGGTGGATTGCGAAGTGAAATCATCGTTACTGAGGCCTGAGCCAATGTGTCCAAGCCTGCTCTCACCATAATCGTGGTCTATCTTTCCACATGCAGACGAACTGTCGCGTCCCCCTTCACATGCATGCATGATGGCACACGGGCTGGTGCCATTGCACTGGAGCCAACGTGCTGGTTTAATCGGGCTAGCGCAATCTACTGCTAGACTTACAAGATCCCGCGACGAGGCGGTGCGATCAACGCTTGGCCTCACGTTTTGTTGAGTACGCTTTGCCGAACTCCAACAGCCTCCCTAAAAGCTAGCCCGTTGGCATAACACGGAGCTAGATGCAAAGCATCGCAAAGATCACGCGCTGCAAAGGCTTTGTGGGGGTATATGTCTTCTGCTGCTGGGTCGGTCAGTAGCGCGCCCTCATGTTGCTGCCAGCGATGGCGTCCTTGATGAAATGGTATCGTATGTTGATGTGCTTGGCACGTTGGCTCGTCGCCTAGTCCTCCATTGTCTTGATTGCAGACTGGTTGTCGACGTGCAGGATGGCCTCCTGGGCTAGCTGCCAGAGTCTGATCTCAACCAGGAGCTGCTTCACCCAGATCCTATCCATCACGGCAAGCGCAGCCGCGATGTACTCGGCCTCCATCATCGAGAGCGTCGGGTGCAGTTGGAAAGTCACAATAGCGTTTCGATCGTTTTTCTCATGTTTCTTGTGCACTTCACGGGCACGCCACTGTTGAACGAGCGTGACGACTCCATTGACGTCCGCACTGACTCGCACTGATCCATGCCAATTATTCCAGAACTCTATGATGTTCAGGTTGCCGTCCAGCAGTCGCTCGATGCAGACCCCGATGCACTTGTCGGCATCGCTCTTGTACTTGTTGTCAATTTTGCTTGACAGTTGGCTGATCGTCCAGTTGCTTTGGGTGTCATCCTCGCTTGTCACAATCACATTGTCAATGAACAGGTGTCAAACACACTAGCATGCCGTCGCGTCGACAGAAGAGAGGCATGGTCCAATCGGCAACACACGAAGCCGATTTCGATGAGGAGCATGTTGGCCTTCAGGTTCTACAGGAGGCCGTTCTGCTTGTGCCCGGACCTTTTCTTGAGCAACCACGTCTAGGTGCCCGTCGCCATGCGCTTGGGTAGGCTCATGAAGATCGGTCTGTCGTTCTAGGCCTATATGTATGCGATGGAAAACCTTGCGACTGATGCAAACGGCGCTTTTACTAGGCGAAAGAGCGACGAAGAAAAGCAGTCTAGTGATCTTCAGCATCGGAGCGTAGGTGGCGTCGTAGTCGATGTCATGGTTATGATTGAAGCTTCTGGCGACGAGGCGTGCCTTGAAGCGTTCGAGCTCTCGTTGCTGCTGAACTTGATGCGAAGCACCCACTTCGGCTATATGAGCTTGCTGTCTGCCTTATTGGTGACCTTTTCCCAGTTTCCGTTTGCCTTGAGGTCGACGATCTACTCTGCAATCGCCTCTTTTCACTTTGTCTACTCGGGTATTCGCGTAGCCTTGGTAATGCTGCACGGTATCGCTATGTGCGCCATAGACAACGAAATCAGCGTCCCCGCCCACGCACTTCCTAAGGAGATCTTCAAGAGGGAGAAATCTGTTGGTGGCTCCAACCATGCGGACCACTGTAGGATCAAGCTGCAGCACGGAGACATTGGCACGCGCCAGCCGACTGAGTGAGTATTCATCGTGAGAGCAGTGTACGGTATCAACTACAATACGAGAGGACCCAGGTCCGCTCACTTGTGAAAAGACCAACTGAGACCAACTCTGAGCAACTACTGAGGCCCTTTGACTCCAACAAAATCCTCGTATTCTTTCTTGCGCTTCCGTGCACCAAACAATCAACGCAGTAAACCCGCTATCACCAGACTATAGGTATCGTCGTCTTGGTCGCTACTGTCTGACGTCTCGTCGCTGCTGTCCGCGTGGTCTCGCTGTGGTCGCTGAGGAGCGGCTCGTTTGACTGTGAGGGCGCCGTGCATCTCTTTCTTGTGCACGTCTAGCTTCTCAATGTTCCGGACGTTGACGCTCACCAGAAATTTCTTGGTCTTGGCACGCAAATTGATTCCCCTTCTGCTTCGTGTCGATGCCAATGATGATCGCCTTCTCGGCGTGCTTCTTGAGCGCGGTCTTATGCTTGTGCGGGATGTACACAGTGCACGACGACCCGAACTTTAGTATGTTGTCGACGCTCGGCGCCTTGTCGAGCAGCACATCCAATGGGACCTTGTGGTCGACGTTGGCGCGCGTCGGCACGTAGTTGCGTAAGCCAGAAGCGTAGCGCACCGCGTCTCCCCATTACCTGTCCGGTACCGGTGAGGTCCATAGCATATCCCTGGCCAAGTTTATCAAGATGCGATGCATGAGTTCTACCTTGCCGTTCGATGCGCCACATGGCGCGTGCGACCGGCAGCATCCAAGTCCGTCGACCGGCATCCGCGCAGACGACCGACGCAGACTGAATGCCGTCTCTTGCTAGCGTCGTCCCTATTGCCCAAGACGATGACGCTCGCGATCTCCTCGCGCGACGGTACCGCCGTCATTACCCCCACTGCTTTGCTTGTAGTTGGAATAGTGTTGTGCACACCATGTTGCGGGCCATGGATTGCCCCAGGTGCGAAGCCAGTGCTCGGTACGTAGAGCAAGGCAAGACAGCACACAGAGCAAAGATTTTACTTCTAGATTGGCAAAACCACTTATGATGCTCCGGCGAGTGTCGAAACGTGTCTGGCACGCGTTCATTAGAGTCATTTGCACAAGCATGACACCCACTTCCAACACTTTCTTGTTTGCAGCTTGATTCTTTTCGCGTTGTGGTTGTGACCGTTGACGTAGAATAGGCATCCAACATTAAGTCGAGCCTCAATTGTCTGCGCTTTGGAACAGGTCGGACTGTGTCGCCTCATCAAGACCGAAATATAATTCGCAAGCTGGAAGACACCAACTCCGCTGAAGTCCACCTGAAGCGGATCCTTCACGAGTTCGTCCAGATCGAGGGCAACCACGCAGCGATCTTACAAGATCAGATGGACATCAGCTTTGCGATGATGCTTCAGAGCTTAATGCAGGTACAGTGTTTCGCGGTGTGGGGTGGATGTGTCGTCATGGACTGTATCCACGGACGAACACCCTCGGCTACCACATGTGTAAGCTCAATTCGAGCTGGACATGTTATCGTGCCTCGTGTGCTGTGTTGGGTAACGTGCGTGCCTAGTGTTTTGTGCTGTGTGTCGTGAGTCATATGTGCCTGGTACAAAAAGCACAAGGCACAAGGCACAAGCACTAGGCATAATTACTAACCGCTTGTGATGATTGTTAAGTTCATAAGAAGCGTGCTGGTCACGTCTGCAACTGGACGGGGAATTCCTGTGTATGAACTCATCGCGATGAACGAGAGAGTCTACACGATGCTCAAGTTCTTAGAATTCTTCAAATTATCGATTGCGTGAGACTACGACATTCGTGTTCGACAAAGATTTCGTCGAGTGGCGCGTACTCGAGGAGTGCTTCCCTCAGACAAAAGTTTTGCTCTGTCAGACGACGCAATCTCCTACTGGGTCAAGCTTCTTCAGGAATCCAAGTACAACATTAAGGTGGCTCATCGTGACGACATCGTGTAAATAAGCATTCGCCAGAATGGTCTACAGATACGGTCAAATGCATCGCATCTATTCGTTCGTTCACTGATCTTACAGTTCATATTTGTGGTGTAGCGCGGTTCCAGATTTACTGGATCGCCACTCACACACGCGCCCGAGGTCGGCTAACGGAGGGGTTACTCCGATGTGGCCTGCAGAATCACGTTGTGTACCCGCCGACCGTAGACTTGGCTACGATCTCGGTGGTAGTGCACGTACACGCCAGAGGTTGAGCCTGGAGTAGATGTCGCGAAGCAGAAATCTTCACTCCGCGACGGTGGGAGTTGACCGTAACGACGCCCCTCGTTGCCGATCGCTGGTCTGGCCCGGCCTGTATGGCGGGGCTAGTGCCAATGCTGTCACGCGTCCGCGATGACAGATAACCAAAACCTTGTTGAACACCTTGACACTCCCCTTGAGTGTATGGACTGGATGAGGCGTGAAGAGAAGACCAAAGAAGGTGAAGACTTGTGTAATTCGTAGAAAATTCGCGACTGATCCCTACCTCGCCACGTGGTACTCATCCACTCCTAAGCTCTAGTGGCGTCTCATCTAATCTCCCCTTGTCACACCTCCTGTTGTCCGATAGTTCTCACCGTCCCCAACGGCGGCGTCCATGCCGATCATAGTCGTCGCCGACCAGAGTCGTCGCCAATCGTAGTCGTACCCGACAATCGTCGCCACCGCCGGATGTCGCGGACAGAGGTCGTCACTGACCTTAGCCGCAGCCGACAATTGTCGCCGCCAACCATAGTCGTTGTCGACGCTTGCCGCCGCCGCTGGATGTCATCGACGAGCATCGCCGCCGATCATGATCGTCGCCGACCATAGCCGCTGCTGCTGGTTGGCGCCGACGGAGGTCGCCGCTGACCGTAGTCGCCGCCGCCCGCTTTGCCATAGTCGTCGCCGACGATAGTCGTTACCACTAAGTGTCGTCGACAAAGATCGTCGCCAGCCATAGTCGTTGGTGGCTATAGTCGCCTGTCGGCAGTAGTTGTTACCGCCGGGCGTCGCCGACGGGGCCTGCTTGGGCATAGTCGTCGCCGACGATAGTCATAATCGACGGCGGTCGTCGTTGCTCATGACAATCACCGACAGCTGGCACCGCCGATCATAGTCGCCATTGACTGTCGTCGTTGCCGACTATGTCGTGGCTGCTGGTTATGAGTGATGGTCTCGGATTGCGCCATACGTACCCTATTGTTGGTACCCGCTAGGACCGGTCTGTCTCGTCGTAGACCGTCGTATCACTGGACCGGTCCAGAATTTTGGCTCGCTCCACCACATATTCTCGTTTTTCGTCAGTAGGACAGAACAAGCATTTGACATGGCATATTCCGCTTTCAGTGGCCTCTACGCCAGCTATTCTCCGCTTGTTCTCACCTATTTCGACAAGAACTGGATGATGATTCGCGAAATGTGGTTCAACGACGCTCGCGACACGTACTTCTCGCCGCCAACACGACGACCAACAGTTTTGAGTCTCACTGGGACCAGCTCAAGTTGATAATGGACCGTCAGCCACGATTCGATCGCTCCATCGCCGAAATCATCCGTCATCAAGTTGCCATTTTTCGCCAGATGTTGATCGTGATGCGCCGGCACTTCACTTGGTCCCGTATGCCTTTCGTCATTCCCAGTTTCCTTGCCACGGTGACGACACGAGTTGGTGACTACGGTCTCCGCAAGATTCAAACGCAATGGGACAATATGATGGTGAGCTTGGAGGACACGGCACTGATCGAGCGCGGAGATCCGAAAGCGGTACATTGGACTATTGAAACAAATGGGAGGCGCCACAGCGTGAATTCTGCGGCATGGACGTGCTCGTGTCGTTTCTTCTCCAGCACTATGCTACCATACCAGCACGTGATGCGTATGGTGCGTGATGGTCTCCAGCTACGTCAGCTTCCAGTTGCGGCGCTACCTCATCGCTGAAACATGGACAAGGCGACGAAGTGGTGCGATGCTTTTGAAGGAGACATCGCGCGGCTTCTCCCCGTTTTCGAGCACGCTAAGTTGGCGTCGGTCAAACAGTCTGTCACCCCGACTGAAGACAGCGGCAAGACATCCTCGATGGATGGTGTCACAATGCTCACCCGCCCCTTCAGGCTTCTTACATTTGCTTGAAACCGCAAGAGCGCGCGGAGATCGTCGTCTTGTCATCGAACAAGAAGTACGCGTGCCTTCATTTTTGCTTTGACTTTAGATGATTTTTCCATATTCTGTTGTGTGATGGTGCCTTGTTGTCCGATCTTCAGGGCATTCAAGGTCTATCAGCCTTTGACGCCTCGGCGCTCACGATACCACCGCCGGATGATCGAGTCCAACGGCAACTTGGCCAGCACCCCGCACTCTACCCTAATCGCTGCTCCAGATGAACGACAAGTCGCCATATTGAGACTTCCCCAGCCGCCTAAGAAGCGCAACGATCGATTCTGTCGAAAGCTGACGCGGTCGCCCCTGGTCCTGGGGGCGCGCGTTGCCGTGATTGTGCTACCATTGGGCACGTCAGTAACAGTTGAGGTAATCGTGAAGTTGGCGGCAGGCATCAGCGGGGCAATCGCTCGCGTCAAGGAAGCTTTGGACGCGTACACAGTCGCAATGGACGACACTTTTCTGCTCGACCGCCGGCCTAATTCAGAATGGAAGTTGTTCCGACAAGAGAATTACGCCTTCACATTTGTGATACCTAAGCAACTCGTCACGCGGATGGCGAGCCCGATCAAAGAGGAAGTGGAAGCCAAGCAAAAAGCGATACTGCGCAGTCAGAGGCTTGCCGGCAGACTCGTTTAACATGTGACGACAACAGAGCGAACGGACTGTCTAGTGGAGGACTTGTTTGTCCATCTAGCAGGCAACACCGTCATGTTCAGCAGGTTTGAGCCGATTCGACTGTTTGCTCATTGTTTTTGTACTGTGACTTATTGTGCCTTGTAGCTTGTGTCTTGTGCCTTGTGCCTTGTGCCTCGTGCCTTGTGCCTTGTGCCTTGTGCGTTATGCCTTGTATTCCAACCTCGGTGTTTTAGCCATGAAGAACTTCTACAAAAGGAAGAAGCGACTCGCGTTACTGCGCCTTTATTACGACTCGACGACGGCTTTTTATCGCAACATCAACAACAAAAGTGCCCTTATAAAATGTACAGTAAATGAAAAGGCGTCTTTATTAGTTCTGGCGCCATTGCAAAACAGCCTGACTGACCGAGGCTAAAGCATTTACAACCAAATGACGTCAAAAAGTAAATTTCCATTGTAAACAAAGATCTTGATAAGAGTTACGACATCTATTCCTGCATCCGAAAGATCAAAGAAAACAAATAAACTACGTCCGAGAAAACGAGCTACATCCGTGCAGTAGCAAACGCAGCGCTTGAATCGTGACTGCGTTCTCGTCTTGAATTAGCAGCACGTCATATCCAGGCGTCTGAACGAGCTCATGGAGCAGGCTCCGCAACTTTGCTTGCGCAGAGCCACTTCCTTGCACTCGTCGATTCATGTTACGCGCCTGCTGTGGCGTCACATGTCGTTCTATTGGAATCACAATGTAGTTAGCAACATTTCGCCCGTGTCCTGCCCTGCTGTAAATGCCAACGTACTAAAATGCTTGGCTAGGTATGCTATGATAAGCTTCGGCTCTGAACGTAGCTCTACCATGTCCACAATTTTGTCTTGAATGTCGTGGCCAGCATCAATCGAGCTGAAACCCACATAAGTAGCCGCAACTGCCTGGGTAGTAGGGTGATTGTGGGTCCGTGTCTTTAAATAGCTTAGCGTCAGGACTATAACACCACCAACTTCACGAAATTTGAAGTGCATACCTCGCTCCGAAGAACAATCTTCCATTGGCTTCCGTTGGTGCGGACGACCTCTGCGGTGATCCGAGCAGGACACTCAAGAAATCTGGACTTCTTGTGCCTTCTTCAGAGACCTCGCGTGTCCACTCTTGTTCATCGCGATTGCTGCTCTCACTGGCACTACTAGCGCAGTTTATGACAGCACTACTTTGCTCCTTCACGGTATCCTCCGAGAAGTCCTCGTCCTCGCCCTCATCGTTCCAGCCAGGCCCGCGGAGGTTCACGCGCTTCTTCGCGATCCAATCGCTTCCAGCCGCTTCTTCACGCGGCCGCTTTCTGTTGTAATATTCCCCCTTTTCGCGGCTCGGATCCATCGAACTTAATTGGAGAATTGTAGTACTGCTGCCTGCATGACGGGGGGATATTTCGAAGAATGATTTTTTTCTGATAAAATTTGTGGTGCTTTGCTTCCTTCTAGCACCATTTCGAAGCTATTGTCGAGTCGTAATAAAGGTGCGATAACGACTTTGGGAAGAAGCAGTGCCGCATGCGGGAGGTCGACCTCAGGTGAATCGTCAAGGACAGGAGCGCGTTCACAGAGAAAGATCTTACAGTCGTTTCACTGTTCGACTGACAACTGGGTCTGCAATCGGTTGCAACGTTTGCAAGAGTGTGTTATCCAAGGTAAAGTCAGTTCAAGGCAGCAACATTCAGCACCAGGTTCAAGGTTCGCTTCGGATCTGGCTCCGTCCTATTTGATAACATCGCCGGATATGTGCCGCAAAACCACTGGCTCAGGGACGTCGTGATCGAGATGTGCTACCAGGCGATATGTACGCCATCTTCGCGGTGTTTTCAATGCATTCGCACGCGTTCTTCTCGATCCGGGCCGCGTGCTCCGACTGCAGGCAAGCGCAACGACCAGTTCATCCCGATGTCGCTGATGAGCCACGGCGTCCTCCCCATGAATATACGATCAACTCACTGGTGAGTGATCGTCGTCCAGATCCTACTCAACGACACCAGACGACGTATCATCGCGAACATGTACGACATGTACTGCAACAGTACGTATCGCGACGCAATTGAGGCACGATAGAAATACGATGTGCAGCAAGTGACGCGGCGGCACGTCGAGATCATGCGTCTCCGCATAATGTGGCTCATTATGTGCTTCACCATTGAGGCAGTGTCCCATACGCAAGACGCGCTTGACGACATGGAGAAGGAGATCGATCGCGCACTAGCGAAGCGGAAGTCGAAGACGAGCAGCTAGTTGTGAGTTGAGCAACACGTGAATGCACTCTACGTTTATTCACTATTCAACTCGGTGCAGCATTGCCGAAGGAGTACGTTAAATGATGCTGTCGGTTCCTGTGTATGATGTTAAAGCCGCCGTTGACTGCGAAGCTTGTCATCAAGTCTTCTTCGGATCGAAATCGGGGCAATAAGTCGTCGTTCAAGATCACCATTGAGTCGAGTGCGCGCTGGAGCTCGAGACACTGCGCCTCCATCTCGTCGAGATGAAGCATGTACGCTCAGCAAGCTCAGGAGTCGCCGCTGCCGCAGTCTCAATTCTGCATCTGCCGTTACTGCCGCATTTGCTGCGGCTGCTGCTGCAGCTTTTGCACTTGCGCTTGGTCAGGGTCATGCGAGCGAAGCCGTTCACTGTGTGTAACGGGTTACACGGTACCCTTTGGGGTACGTGGCCGGCAACGTACTTTTGTACCCCGGCCTGCTCGTACTTAGCCGCGTGGCTACGGTACCCCCGGATGCGACTGGCGCCGAAGACAGCTGATGTACCGTGGGTACTGTCAGACTGTATAGTTCTTTGACTTTATACGTTTCTTAGATTTGATCCTGTTAGATCTAATTAGGTTAGTTCGGAACCACCCATTTCGAATTGTCCTTTCGGACCACAGAGAAATAAAGTCAGTCTCCATTTTGCAAGGATAAACAACAATTGTTATTTACATTAGGGCCCATAGTGGGGCCAAGTGTATTTGACTGTTATTGTCCTAATACACCGTGAACGGTGAGCACGCTTCCTC
>JAADXZ010000936.1:0-11096 GCA_023338055.1 Phytopythium mirpurense
TCGTGATCTCCCTCCACGCTCTCGCGCCAACTTCCAGCGCCGTGGAGATCTCGTCGAGCCGAACGTGAGTCAATGGCGGGTCAATGGGTCGCTAGTGTGGCGCATTCACGGCGCGTTTCCTTGCGATCAACTATCTTAGATCAGTGCGACTTATCTCACGATATTGTATAAGGGATTAGAGGTCATATTCCCACATGGGTGTGCAAATGGAGGGGTTTGTCTGTACACTTGTGCGCGGTCACCCAAAATATAATTTCCACCAATCATCCGTATTTATTTCCGCACTTTTCAACCAATGCAAACACAATACAACCCGAATACGAGCCCCTCGCCCTCTTCCGGCGCGGATTTCTGCGGCATGGATCCGCCCACAGTTCAACGTCTCCCACTGCATTACCCCCTCGCGGCAGACCGAGGCTCTCCCTTCGTCCCTAGCACCTACGCTCGGCGCTCCCTCCCCACCGACTTGTCAACCAGCACGCTGCCGTCGCTCTCCTCTCTTCCTCGCGTCTCCTGATCGCTCCGTGCGCCAACCATGAGCTCCTCCTGTACGTTGTTGTAGCTCTTGGCGGGCGTCTTGTTTCGCACTCTTATTGGCATGGCGATGACGGCTGACGCGCGCTTCCGACGGCCACAGGGGCGCTCGCGTGCTCCATGCTGTCGCTCTTCGGCTTCCTCTTCCTGCTCATTGTCGGCGTCCTCGTCAAGGTGCAGCCACAGTTCATGAAGATCGGCAAGAACGTCGAGGGACCCACGTCCGTCTTCGAGACGGGTACGCTTCAAGCTCCATGCTTCAACCTTCCAACTGTCATGTACTCGAGTACTTGACGTTAACAACTGCCACAAGGACTGACGCGCGTGATGTGGGTCTGTCGGCGGTGTGATAGCCTGTCTGTATGGCACGCTGTTCGTGGCGTCGACCGTCTACTGGTACAAGGAGAGTCAGAAGGAGGCGGCGGGCCGCATCAGCCGCTCGCCGTACCAGTTCGCGCCCGCCACGAGCGACGAGCGCCGGCCCCTGCTCAGCTAACGAGCGCCTTCCTCGCTGCCTCACACGCCGCCGGCCTCGACGCGTACGTTGTTACCACTGTAGAAACCAGCACGACGCGTCGCGTTGCTCTTCGTGTATAGCTTCGCTCGCCTGGGCTGCGCGCTTGTTCATCGTGAATGCCATCTCGCCACTGTTCGTCCTCCCATAGGAACTGCTTAAGTACTGTGGACGTGTCATGTCTTCTCCGTCACTTGAACGCCTGGATATATAACGTTAGCGTCAAGCGCAGGCGCCTCCCGCGCTTACTCCATGAGCGCGAGCAGCTGCGCCATGATGGAGAGCGCCGTCTTGGGGTTCATCTTGCGCAGGAGCGCGCTCTCCGGCTCGTCGTTGGCGCCTCCGCCGGCCATGCGGCGCCGCGCGTGCTCGAGGATGCTGCGCGTGGCTTCCGTCGCGTCGTACAGCGCGGCCTTGCTCTGCAGCAGACGCATGAGCGCGCGCAGTCGGTGGGCCGCGTCTCGCCAGGCACTCTCGACCGCCTCGAGCCGCCGCCGCTCCTCGTCCTCGTCCTCGTCCTCGTCCAGGCCGTTGCGCCGCCCACGCTCCTCCTGCATCCTGTCCATGCACGCGCGCAACGAGCGCACGTAGTGGCGCAGCAGCTTGGCCGACAGCACGAACACGTGGTGCATGTCGCGGTGGATGTGCAGCAGGTCGACGATGGTCTCGACGGCGCGCACCTCGTCCTTGACGGCGTCGTCGTCCTCGTCTCCGCTCACGGCCGCAGCCAGCGCCGCCATGGCTGCCGACGACATGTGCGCGGCCGCGGCGAACGTCCACTTGGGCTTCTTGGCTCGGGGCGCCGCCGCCGTCCGGGGCTTCGGGTGCTCCTGCTGGTACGTCGCCAGGTTCATGAGCACGCGCAGCAGCTGGTGCAGCAACTCCACGTGCGGGCGCGAGCGGTTGAGTCCCCGGATGGCGGCAAAGATGGTGTTGGAGATGCGCAGCTCGACGCACTTGAAGCAGCACTCGCGCGAGTAGCGCGTGCACATCTCGATCGTGTGGCTCGCGAACAGCATCTCCTGTAGCCGCTTGCCGTGCAGCAGCAGGTGCAGCGCCATCTCGAACCGCGCGCCAAGCGTCATGGGCGTTGTCGCCGGCGCCGAGTCCTCCGTAGACCGGCTTCTGCTCAGCGGGACACGTCGCGCACCGCCAGAGAGCGACTCGCGCGCCTTTCTCTCCTGCTCCCGCGACACGATGGCGGCTTGGGAGCTATCGGACGTCACGAGCGGCATGGTCGCGAGCTTCTTGCGGTGCATGATGAGCGCTGGGTTCTTCTCATGGACGCGCACTAGCGTGCCTCGCCACCACGACTGGACCCGGCGGATCGCGTCGCCATACGCGCGCTCCTTCCGCCGCGGAAGCACCACAGCGGCGTACAGCCACTGCGCGATCGCGTGTCGAGAGCGGCGCTCGACCTTTTCACGCAGCGCTTGGAGCCCTTGGCGGCGCCGCATCGCTTCCGCCAGCTCCTGGCGCGTGTGGCGCTTCCACCACACGCGCATCCACCAGTGCTGGAGCACGGCGGTCGCGTGCTCTTGCCGCGTCCGGGCGCTCCGCGTGGCCTCAACGCGTGCCGAGATCTCGCGGCGGAGGCGCGATGCCAGCCAGCACGACGCAATGGCGTTCGCGCGCCTCGTCCGCGCCGCTACGACGTGCGCACTCAGCTGCGTCCAGCGCGCACGGGCCATGAGCGCACAGCGGCGGCGGTAGCGGCGCATGCGACTTGAGTACCAGTTCTCGATCTGCCAGCACGCCACGAGCACGCGGAGCTGCGCGAGCTGCATGCGCAGCGCGTAGAAGTCCATGCGGAGCTTCCGCGACAGCCACCCGCGCACGTTCTTCTGGACCGTGACGGCCGCCACTCGCGCCGCGGCATACTTCCTCCGACACCAAGCGGCTCGGAGCGCTGTCTGGATCCTTGTGGCCGCTGCGCTGCGCTTGTGATGCAGAAAGACCCGGCACGCTGTCTGGAGGCGGCGAGCAGCGCGGGTCTCCACCTGGAGACGCAGGCGACGCACGCGCTGCTCATGCTCGTACTGCAGCTGCTGCGCGCGGTCGCGTTGCATGCTCTGGTACCGCTCGAGCATGCCGTAGAAGTACACGAGCGCGCCGAGGTGTCGCCGGCGGCGTAGTAACAGGTAGTTGCGCTGGATCCGCGTCGCGGACGAGCGCATACGCTGGAAGCGACGCGCATGCATGTAGCGGCGCGCGGCCGTCTGGATCGTGGTCGCCGAGGCGATCAGGTAGCGGCGCGTCATCACGTAGCGGTACATGAGCTGAATCGTGCGCGCCGCCCGCGTCTGCACGCGCAGCTTGAGCGCCCAGAGGCGGGCCTCGCGCGCGCTGCGCTGCATGTGCTGGTACCGGACGAGCAGCTCGTAGAAGCGCGTGAGCGCCAGCACCTGTCGCCGTCTCCGCCACATGCGCGCGTTGCGCTGCAAGGTTTCGACACTTGAAAGCTGACGCAGGAACGTTTGCCGCTGGGAGTGACGGCGGAAGACGCACTGGATCCGAGTCGCCGCTCGAGTGCGTTGACGCTGCCACTGCTTCTCCCGCTGGAGCTGCGTGTACCGCCGCCACGCGCATTGGATCGTGCAGGTAGCACGGCGTATGACCGCCCACTCCTTCCGTCGCGAGTGCCGCGCTGCAGTTCGCGCGCTGTGCCGCCGCCAAGCGCTTTGGATTGCCTGCACCGCGCGTTGTCGCCGGTGGATGACCTTGCGCCGCCAGCGTCGAGCGTGTGCGCGGACCACGTAGTTCCACCACGCTTGCTCGATCATCAAACAGCTCTTTTTGCAACGCCTGCGGCGCTCCGCGCGATGCTGCGCCGCCTCACGAGCGGCGCTCTCTCTCTTCGCCTTGTACTCGACGTGCTGCCGCCAGCGCGTCTGGATCGTGGACGCTGCGGCAGTGGCGAGCGCCGTCGCCTGCTCGTCGTGCCGTCCACGCAGCCGCTGCTTGTGTCGAAAGCGGCGCTGCAACGTGAGCACCGCGCGGCGTGCCTTGACAAACCGCTTGCGCTCCCACGCGGCTCGCACGAGGCTCTTGACCATGTCTCCAGCGCGTAGGAGCTTACGGCACTGGCGAATGGCCAGACGCTTGGCGCTCGACGTGTACCAGAAGCGCTGGATGCAGCGCGCGCTCTTGTGCTTCTTGCGCCGCATCTTGAGGCGCATGCGCGGGCTCGTCCACCACCGCTTGAGCCGCGACGCTGCGTGGACCTCTTTGCTCGACTCCATCAGCCGCGACTGCAGGTAGCACACGAAGGTGACGACCATCTTCTCCTCCGGAGGGTTCATGGACGAGTAGTACTGCGGCATCATGACGGGGATCTCGCCCAGCTGCTTGACGCGCGCGTTCACGAGCGCAAAGTGCCGCCGCTCGTTCGCCAGCAGCGTCCGCCGCTCCTTTTCCTTTTCCTTGTCGCTCGCTCCGTCGTCGTCGCCGCCGTCCGCGCGCATATCCGAGAGGGTAGGCGCGATCTCCGCCTTGGACAGCAGCATCGGGTGGTAGTAGTGCAGCAAGTAGCACAGAGCCTTGCCGTCCGCGAACGACGTCGTGAAGTCGTGGACGGGGACCGAGTAGTTGGCACACACGGCGCGGCACCACAGCAGCAGCAAGCTGTACACCTGGTCCTCTTGAGGGAACCGCAGTGGTGCGTCATGCTGTTGAAGGTCGAATAGGTCGAGCGCACGGAAGCTCATGCGCGAGACCACTCGGTCGATCTCGTGCGCTATCGCGTCCGTGTCCACGAGCGACTGGAGCTGGAAGCAGCTGATGAGGCGCCAAAGCAGTGCGAGCGTCTTCTCGCGGTGGCCATCCACAATGTCCTTGGCGAGCTGCTCCAGCAGCTTTTCGTCTACTTTGGACGTGAGGCTCGCAAAGCCCGACGACGACAGGCGGACACGCCCCTTGATCTTCTGCGCGTCACGGAACTGACTCATGCTGCGCCGCGCCTTGACGTCCTCGAGGACACTGGCGCCGCACTTGTCCTGCAAGTAGTGGAGACAGATCTCAATGTTGTGCACCTTCTGGAGACGCGACAGCGCAGGGATGCGCAAAAAGCTCGACAGATTTTGGGGGCGAGCTGGTGGCACTTGCTCCTCTAGTTGACGCGCGTCCGTAGCGTCCGTAGCGTCCTGTAAAGCTGCTGGGCTCGCTGTGAGTGCCTCCATGAGCTTGGCCAAGATGACGCCGTCACGCAAGTCGACCGCGAGGTTCTTGACTTGCAGGTCCATCTCGTCCAGCGGTATCTGCTCGTGCTTGAGCACGTACCCGAGCTGCTTGAGGTGCTTGTCGATGCGTCCTTCCGCGGCCAAGAAGAACCGACAGAACTCGGTCACCATGAGCTGCGACTTCTTGACGTTCGTCGCGGCGCCCGTGCCTGGGTACGGTGATGGTTGCTGCTGTTGCGATGGCTTCTTGTCCTCGCATGTGCTGATCGTTGGCGCCGGTGTCGTCCGGAACAAGCAAGGGAAGTGCATGAACGTGTCCGCTCGCTGCTCGATGGCGTGATCCAGGAACAGCACGAGCATGAAGAACTTGAGAATGAACGTCTCCATCAGCGCGTCGTAGTACTCGCGCCCGTTGATGCGCTTCTTGCTGCTCGTGAAGCCGTTGCCGCCGTCGTTCGCGCTGACCGAGCCGTCGATCGGCAGCTTGAGCTTCCGCACCAGCCGGAACTTCTTGGCAACCTGCGAGTCCTTGACCAAGTGGTTCAGAATCACTTGCCGCAGTACGAGCGGCATTTTGCGCGTGTCCTTCTTGCCGTTCTTGGGTGTCGGCGCTTTCCCGGCCGTGCTGCTGAAGATGTGGCGAAGCGAGCACTTCTCGTGCTTGAGCACTGGAGCGCCGAGCACGGCTTCGAGGCCGAGGCATAGCCACACGGGGTGGTAGTTGTTCAGCAAGGTGATCAGCTCCTCCTGCAGCCCGACATCTGCGTACACGGGCCGGTCCGCGCGCACGAGGAGTTTCTTGTTGGCGATCTCCTCTTGCAGCTCGAACAGCACGTCGCCCATGGCAGGGCTGTGGTAGATGTTCAAGGCAGCGGTCGACCACTTGGCCTGCATACGCTTCATCGCCAGAAGACGCAGCGAGGAGAAGTTCGCCCGCCGACGCTCCAGGCGCGCCTTGGCTTGGTCGCTCAGGGGCCGAGTCGGGGCGAGCGCGATCTCCATGGAGTGGGTGCTATTGTCGGCCAAGTCGTCAGCCATGCGCTGGTTCGTCGCGTCCGTCAGCACGTAGTTGATCCACTTGGTGAAGCCTTCTTCTTGCTTGGCCATCCAGTTCTCGTCGTAAAACTCTTTCCGTTGCGTCCACCAGGACCCACCGAAGGGCTTCTTGGGCGTGGAGCTCCGTGACGTCGACAGCGACGCTGCTGCCGCCTCGGCGAGCGTCAGATTGTCATGTCCAGCAGGCAGCAGCTCGCTTTTGTGACGCTTGCTAGGCCTCCTTCTCCCTGGCGAGAACTCGAGCAGCAGTCCACCGCGACGCTTTGTTCCCGGGCGTGCGTCCGGCTCGAGGTCAGGCTCACGACCGACAATTGGAGCGAACGAGACGACACGTCCTGCGGGAGGATCTGCGCTCGCAGCGGCAGGGCGAGGAGGCTTCGGCACCGACACCTCCACCGTTGGCTCGAACGAACCGCGCACTCGCCGGCCGAAGCGCGACTTGCGGGCGACGCGACGGGACCCCGCTGCCGTCGCCTTGCACCGGAGCTTAAGCGTGTCGTTCACGGTGAAACGCAACTCCGCCTTGACTTGTCGGCCCACGTCGCTCTCGCGCGGCTCAAAGGTGACGCGCAGCTGCACTGGCGAGTCCGAGCTGACAACGCACACGTGCAGGTCGCACTTGAAGCGCGCGCGCGCCTTGCGCTTGGTCGGCTCGGCCCCGTCCTTGCGGGTGCTGCTGGTGGCCGAGGGCGATCCGGGCGAACGGAGAAGCGCGTAGCCCTCATACTTGATCCGCGTGTGCCCCATCTCGCTAGAGTTGACCAGCGTCAGCTGTATCGAGCGCCTAGAGCCGACAGAGACCGTGCCGAACGCCAGCAGCGGCGCGGTCGACGGATCACCCACGTCGATCGTCACTGCCGACGTCACGGGCGACGTCACGAGCGCCTGGGACGTCCCATCGACGTCCGCGCTGGCTTGGACCTCCCGGAGCAGTCGCTCCTCATCCAGCAGCGCATCTTCCGCGTCTTGGTCGGCGCTAAGACGCGCCGTCGGCCGCGTTGAGACCGACACGAATGAGCTCGAGACCTTGCGCGCCGTCGGGGTCTCGACCACGTCGCTAGAGCACCACGCGTTGCCCATCTGTTCTGTACGAGCGCGCTTGAGCGCCGAGTCGTCGCCGTCTGCGTCCGCAGGGACTTCGTCCAGCGCGCGCTTGCCCAAGACGCCGACCCACGCGTCGTCACCCTTGGTCTCCTCCTCCTCCGTCTCCTCCTCGTCCTCCCGCTCGCGGTTGTTGCCACGCGCCAGGCGCCCGCGACGCACTGTAATGTGCTGGAACTGCAGCGTCTTGGCGACTACCGTGGACGCACGAGACAGCGACGCGGCGCCCCCGCCTTTCTCGCGAGGGGCAAACGCCTGGCGTGGGGACCGGTTCTCCTTGCCCTCGCTCTCCTCCTGGCCGTCCTCTTCAGCCTCGCTCACGGCAGAGGACGCGGTAGACGCAAACAGTTGAGCGCGCGTGGGATCCATCGCGGAGGAAGCCGCGGCCACGCGCGAGGGCTCTCGCGCCGTCGGCGCCATCTCCCGGCGCTGCCTTTCTCGCGTTTGCAATGGGCGTCTTGTTGGTTTTATCTGCGAGTTTGTATGCAGTCGAAGGACGTGCTGGGTTGGCGGGAAGTATGTCTAGTTGGGTTTTACGCGCAAGGTTTGGAATCGGGTTTTTGCTTTTCAAAATTGCTATCACTGATACTTGAAAAGAGAATGATAGTATTAATCATACCCCAGGAGTAACAAACATATTACTACATTTGGTTGCCATTCGTCGCGCTGATACAATTTCATCATTTATACAATTTGCCGACTTCACCCCTGTGGATGAAGGCCTGTCTGCACAATCGGCATCTCCCGGGTATGGAGTTAGGCCGGGTTCTCGTTGGCACCCACTGTCTGTCCAAAGTGGACGCTATTGATTCGGAGTAGCCGTCTTGGGGATGGAAAGTGGATTTGGAAAAGAGTGTATTTGCTCCGCGAACGCGCGTAGGGGCAACCGCGTCTGGTACCTACACCCCAATGGGGGCCTCTTCGCCTGTTACCAATGCCCAAACAGGGCAAATGCACGCTTGAGAAGTCGCGCCCGTTCATAAGGTCACGACGGCGATGTCGACCTTTAAGCATACGCGGTGCACGCTCTTGCTCCTCGACCCACGTACGGCACCGCTGAAAAAGAGATTAATGCCAAAAAGGGAAGTTCCTCTATGATGAACCCAGTTTCAATGGTTGTGAACCTCCTGCAGGAACGACATTAGGTGAGGGAACACATAAATACATGTTCTCACTTCGATAACATCCGCCAACCCCGCAGACCTCTCCTACAAGTTGTAACGGGCCTAAAGCCCCGTTGCTGGCTTACACGTGGCGTACGAGGAAGCGTAGGCGCCCTCAGGTGGCTGAGGACTCGGAGACAGGGAGGATTTTCAACTCTGAGTAGATTTCCTACCAGGGCGGAGCCCCAGGACAGAACAAATACAGTGCTACGCCATGGTTGGCCAATATTGGGCTGCGTCCCAAATATCAGCCAATCAGCGGGTGCCAGCACGACGCCACGCCAGTGGGATCCTGACGTGCGTCCTAACCTACCTACAAATATAAATGGTCTAGAAATCCTACCTACAAATGCAACCTATGTGCCCGATGGCTCCTATAGGTAACTACTGTGTAACCGGGGTAACCCCGTTACACAAGTTGACTGCCACAACTCTAATCAAGCCTTACACACTCAATTCAAGATGACCGGAACGCTAATTTGTCTCAGCGCTCGCAGCAAAATTGCATCCGCTGTTGTCGGCCCCCGACCCAACTTCTGGTGCTCCCCGACGCCAACTGCGCGTGACAGCGCAAGCGCATCCCACGACTATGGCAGCGGAACTCTAGACGATGGAGCGGATGGCGGGTCAAGCGAAGATCCCAACGATAAGGACGACGACGTGGATGAAAGTCGACGAAAAAGCGACAAGGGCAAATCGGGCGAGGAAGAAGACGTGAAAGAAGTGGTATCTGTCTTGTCACTGGGAGAATGAATATGCGCAAGAACATAACACTTGAGTGATTAACGGACGAGATAGATCAAGGTGCATTCAACTCGGGCGGGCGAACATGTTGGAGACGCTTCTTTAACTGGCTCCCTCAGGATCAAGTACAAAGTAGGTACCAGTGGAATGCGCTCCAGTAGAAGGATATTTTTGAACGTACCCTCACCAACAAAGCGAACGACTGGTACCAGGGGTATAAGCGATTGTTCCCTCGTGCGGCACTCTGGTAACGCGGAGAGGCCAAGAATGTAGTGTAGCGCGGTTACAAGATTTCTGGAACTACACTCGCACACGCGCCCAAAGTCGGCTCACGGAAGGGTTACCCCGATGTAATCTGCTGTCACGTTGTGCTGCCGCCGATCTTATGCGGACTCGGGCACGATCTCGGCGGATAGTGTTCGTGCACGCAGAGGTTGAGCCCGAAGGTGGTTGTTGCGGCGCGGAAGTCTTCACTCCGCGGAGTATAGAGTTGACCGTAGCGACGCCCCTTATTGGCGATCGTTGGTCGTGCCCTGCCGATGTAGCGGGGCGGATGCCAATGTTGTTGAGTGTCCTTCAAGACGACAGGGAAGCAAAACCTTGAAAACACCTTGACACTCCTCTTGAGTGAATGGATTTGAGCGAGACGCGAAGCGAAGACCAAATAAGATGGAGACTTGTGTACTCCGTAAAAAAATTACGACTGAGACCTAACCTGCCACGTGTCACCCATCAAATTTAGCGTTCGTGGCCACTTATCCTGCCACCCTCTGTCGTACCTTTTGTCGTCCGGTCGCGTCGTGCAGTCGTTGCCAGTCAGCCGTCGGATTGGTCGTTGTCGTTCAGCTGCTGATTTGGTCGTCGCCGGCCAGCCATTGACTTGGTCGTTTCCGGACCAACCGTCGGCTTGGTCGTCGCCGATCAACCGTTGGTCTGGTCGTAGGTCATTTTTTGGCCTTGGTCGTCCCGGTCGCTGCCGACCAACTCGTGGTGCGACATCGTCACCTGGGAGTGAGTGTCGTCAGGATGTTGGTAGACCATGTCCCCATCCGCACGGCCGATATACTCGGAGTGGTACCGCTACAGCGGTACCGCGCTCACTTGTCTAGCTGCCGGTCTGCTTGGAACCATCACTTTTCCTCCTGAACCGGTTCAAAATTCCGAACCGCTCCACCACAAGAACAATCACTTTCAGCCACAGCTGAAGCCCAGGTGGCCATCCTGACCTTGGCCAAGGAGAAGACGACCCCCAATGTGACGGGGTCACACAGCACTATGCACGAGGAAGCGTGCTCACCGTTCACGGTGTATTAGGACAATAACAGTCAAATGCACTTGGCCCCACAATGGGCCCTAATGTAAATAACAATTGCTGATTATCCTTGCAAAATGGAGACTGACTTTATTTTTTTGTGGTCCGATAGGACAATTCGATATGGGTGGTTCCGAACTAACCTAATTAGATCTAACAGGATCAAATCTAAAAAACGTATAAAGTCAAAGAACTATACAGTCTGACAGTACCCTCTGTACGTCAGCTGTCTTCGGCGCCAGTCGCAGCCGGGGGTACCGTAGCCCCGCGGCTAGGTACGAGCAGGCCGGGGTACAAAAGTACGTTGCCGGCCGCGTACCCCAAAGGGTACCGTGTAACCCGTTACAGAAAGCACATAAACAACAACAGAGCGGAATTTTCCAGGTCTACCACAAGCGTCTGCACTAAGGTGAGTTGTAGGCGTTAGGCCGGATTATGCCCGCTATCGACACAAATATTGGTTGAGAGTAAGGTGTCGGTCGCGCGTCAATCCA
>JAADXZ010000937.1:0-11087 GCA_023338055.1 Phytopythium mirpurense
ATGGCAGGGCCGGCGACGCAACAAAAACGACACGATTTGTCGTGATTTATGATCAATCATATCCAATTATGGCGGGAGGCGGCGCTGTAGTTGGCGAGAAATCGACGATTTTCGTCCTGTCTTATAATTTTGACCAGCACTTTAGTAGCGACTCAAAATTTAGGAAGCTTGTTGCGTCAGTACGTCGAGTAAAGATTGCTCTGCGAGTCGATCATTTTCATCGTCTTCTCGCTGTCAGCTTGAGTCCTGGATTTCGCTCTGGAGCACTAATCATGTTATTAAACAATAACTAGTCAGATCTTGCTCTTGCATTTTCTATGTTTTTGTATAACGGCTACCAAAACAATTAACAACCATCCGGTTTTCGGACCGGGTGGGAAAAAGCACTTCAAGACCATCTGGCGCCACGCCGGACGATACAAAACCCAAGTGGTCGCTCCGCTTTGGCGACCGCAGCGCCTTCAGCTGAGACCGATGCCCCCGTTGCCTGCATGGGGCACGCCCCTTTCTGTCCCAGCTCCTGCCTGCCTGCCCAGGCAGTGGCTTGGCGCTGCTCTAGCGCACGAACGCGCACTTCAGATCGCCGCGAGCTGCCGCCACTCCACCCGCTGCCGCCAGTCCGTCTCGGCCGCGTAAAGAGTCGACGAGCGAGCCGGTGAGCCTACCGGATAGTCGTGATAGGAGCCCACACGGCTCACGTATTCACGCTAGCACTTTACAGCGGTAGAGCTGTGCGCTGTAAGCGATCAGCGTACGTCGCGCCATCGACACCGCTCGGCAGTCGGTCACGCAGGCCAGAGCAGTGCGTAGAGCCGCCGACGCCCACTCAACTCAGTATTCAGCGTGCCAAGCACGGTGCCTTCCTCGAGGAATTAAGTCGCTCCGCGCCGTCACAACCGCCCTCGCGCCTCGAGACGACCGACGCGCCGACCCCCGAGCATGATGCACCACGTGCTGGACGACCGCGAGCGCCTGGAGCTCGTCGCGCGCGGCAACGCCGCCTTCGTCGAGCTGCTCGGGCGCTTGTTCAGCGCCGAACGCCGCCGCCGCAAGCCCAACGCCGGCGCAAGGGAGGCGCTCAAGCCCGGTGACCCCGAAGAGCGCGCGTACTTGTCGCTGTTCGACCGGCACGCGGTCCGCGCGACGCTCGAAGAGGTGGCCGCGCTGTACCTGGACGAGGACAAGAAGATGGTGCTCGACTTCTCCGAGTCGCGCGAGCTGGTGGCGCTGCTACGGCCGAGCGCGCGCGCGCCGCTCGAGTACACGGGCGTGCGCTGGTCGCTCTACCGGTCGCCCAACCGCGCGCTGGCCAAGGACCAGGACTTCTGCTACCTCGAGGTCATGCGGCCCTTCACGTCGCCCGGCGGGCGCCGCGGCTGGGCCAAGTGCTCGCACTCGGTGGAGCACCGCATGTGCCCGGACCTGTCGGCGTCACCCAAGATCGCCGTCACGCGCGGCCGCCTGCACTACTGCGGCGTCGCCTTCCTCGAGACGGACGAGCCGGGCGTGCTCGACGGCATCTTCTACTACAACGTGGCGCGCGCGCACATCCCGTCGCTGGTCGCGTCCGTCGTCATGAAGGCGCGCGGACGCAACAACGCGCGGCTGCTCAACCACTACGCCAAGATGGCGCGGCTCGTGGCGCAGCAGCAGCAGCAGCTCGGCGGAGACATGAGCAGCGGCGCCAAGGCCGCCTTCGCCAAGCAGCTGCGGGCAGAGCGCCGCTGCGGCGCTTGCTCCGACCGCCTGCCCGGCTGGAAGGCGCGCGCCAAGTGCGTCTTTTGCAAGTCGGTACGTGTGTCGCGTTTGTATCAGTGCGGTCCTGGGGCGTGGCGCCGAGTCTCGACATGGTCGTGTGGAGGCGGCTAACATTGCTCTCTCTTCATCTCTACCTCTCTCTCTCTGCTCCTGTATCGTCAGTACATGTGCAGCAAGTGCAGCAGCATCGTGCAGTGCAACTATCGCGTGCGCGACATTGGGCGCAACCACGTGTGCTTCACGTGTGCCGAGCAGCACGGCGCGCGACTGGCAAAGCCGCCGGCCGCCATCACAAGCGAGGACGCTGCTGGGGCGTCGGACGCCGGCAGCGACAGCTTCCGCTTCGACGATTCGGACACGGCGACCTTCGACGGCGACGACGCGCTTAGCAGCGTCGCGACGGCCACGGACGACGAGTCCGAGGGCACGGAAACCGACGAGCATCTCCATCTGCACCCCCACGCGTCGACCGGCGTCGCGAGGCGGCGGAGCAGCAGCAGCGGCGACGGCAGCGTCAGCAGCGTCATCCGATCCAAGTCCGCCGCCGACATGCACCACGGTGAGTCAACCAGTCGCTGGACTCGACAATCGGTGGCCCCCACCGGTCTAACTTGATCTCGGGGGCTCTCTAAAGCGCGTCTAGACCCGGCCGTGGCGTCAAGTGCATCACACAACGAGCCGCTCAAAGGGCTAGCTCGCCGCGCTACCACCGCCCATGGCCCTCCCGCAGGCTCCTCGAGCGACCACCGGCCGCTGGTCAAGGTGCGTAGCGTGCCGCATCTGACGCACACGTCGCAGACGCACACGTCGCAGGCGCACCATGCAGCATTGGTCGGTCGTCCACCACCGCCACCACCCACGCCAGAGCCAGCGTATCAACGCTCGCATCAGCAGCAGCATCGACCGCGCCCGCTCTCAAGCGACAAGATCGCGGCGGCCGTCGCCGGCTTGGCTGACCTGGGCAGCCCCAAGGGACTGGACCTGGACCAGGTGAACCTCCGGCACCGCAGCCAAACCACCAGCGCCGTGCCGAGCCACAGCCACGGCCGGAGCAAAACAAGCGCCACCAACCAGCGCGAGCGCGCGGCCACGACAGCCACGACCTACTCGCGCGAGAACCCGTGCGACCTGTCGTACCTAAGCGGGTTCAAGTGACAAACAGGGTATCGTGAGCTGTGTGAGCTGTGAGCTGTGAGGTGTGGGCTGTGCGTCTGAGTGTACTTAGTCGGAAGTGCGTTGATACAATGAAGGGACCAGAAGTCCTTGATGCGCAGAGCGCTTTGCTCGGTGTACATTTAATGGCATGGCAGAGATTACAGGCTCAATGCATGTAGCATTGGATCTAACCGGCAGTTACAGTATCTGTACCCAGAGCATGCTTCAGTTGAAGACGATGCAGGAGCAGTGGAGTACCGTGAGCGCTATTGATATGGGTCCGTCGTTGCTGGGCTCCCCCATCTTGGTGCGGGAACAGATGATTCTCTCGAAATTGCCACAACACCATGTGGTTTCATTGCAAAAATCCAAACAAGAAACGAAGCATTTCACATCAGATACTCCGAGTACACAACAAGTCGAAGTAACCTGGATGATTCGATACTACTGTACCGTAATACAGTACGTTCAGTACAACGTCGCAACTTACCAGCTGGTTTCAGCGAGCCCACCACGTCACGAACAGTTCGAACCACCGATCGCCATATCGACTTGATCCGCCTGCTTCGCGGCATTCTCACTCGCACTGCACTGCTGCTCCGCGCGACCTGCAACGGGCCAAAGCTCCTACGTACGAGTAAAACGTATACGCCAGCCAACGCCCATGGTCAACTGCGTGATGCGTCAAGACCGCCGGCGCGTGCGGCAGGTGCGGTGCACCGCGTGCGGCGCCACGTGCAGCCGCTTCGCTCATGCCCCGACCAAGGCGCTCCGCGCCACACCGCTCATGTGCGATCCGTGCTCAAGGAAGGCGGCGATCGCGGCCGCTGTGCCCGCGAGAGGCGCAGGCGTCGAGCGTCGACGCGCCGCTACCACGGGTGGCGTCCGGCATGAGCCTGGCAACTGCTTCACGGCGCTGTTCCAGAACGCCGAGGCGAGAAGCGCCGCGCGAAACCGCAGCCGCGCCTCCAGCGCGCACCTGCTCGGCATGCAGCGCCGCGTCCGCACGCCCACCAGCGCATCCGTGTCCGTGCCGGCGTCCGCCAGCGCGTCCCAAGGCCGAGACGGGCTCGAGAGCGACCCGCCAGCCAGCAACGGGACAGTCGAGAGCAGCGCACGCACCGCACGGGCCGCGGAGGCGCCTGCAGAGCTCGATCGCGACCGTTTCGACCTGCGGCGCCAGCCCACGCGGCCACGCAGACACACCACGAGCACGTTGCGGACTCTCTCGGAGCGCGAGGGCCATCAGGACGCGCCAAACCCCTCGCAGGAGCGTCGGCGACGCTTGGCGCGCGCCAAGTCGCAGCAGTACCCCATTGCCAGGAAATGCGTGGACCTGTCGTACCTTAGCGTGTACAAATAGAGCTGAGAGGGTATTGACAGAGCCTCGGCATGGCTAGTTATTAATAGCACGAGCACGATATGCTGTGCCGATCCGGTTGTGAAGAGACGAGTGGATGTGTCTTGCCCTCGCCCTTGGACACAGACCCGCCCGGCTTGCCTGCTGTAATGCCAGCCAGACGGCGACCGAATGACCAAGACGGGGATTCGCCGCCCCGCTTCTTCCAAAGCGGAGCATCATATTGTTGATGTGGAGGCCGCCGACGCTCCTTCTGCTCCCAGTCCGCGCTTCTCTTGGTCGCCACGCGCAATCCCATGGCCCGGCGTGCGAGACGCCCACTGTAGTATACAAATGATGGAGTGAGCGAGCAGCAAGCACTGTTAGCACACAACGAGCGCTCCCACCCTTGGGCATCCACGGCGACAGCTGGCTGGGAGGTCGACGCTTGCGTACGTACTGTATCCGCCGCCAGCGACCTGATCCAGGTCACCAGGCAGGCAGTGGCGTCGCAGAGGCGTCGGCCTCAAGGGGAGAGAGACTCTCCGCATAGCCACTTCCGCTTTCTCGCCGCCGTCTCCTACTACGATCGACCCCTTTTGTGCCAATGGCCAACTGCCGCCGCTACAATGGCGACCCGGACGTCACGGTGCGCCTCGACGTGTGCGTGGCCTGCCGCTCGGTACGTGACTCGCTCGCTCGCTCTACTAATTACCTGCAAGTGACCAAGCGCTGAGCGGCTGGCGTCTGACGTGTTTGGATGGATGACGGCGTGTCTGTAGCGACTGTGCCGCGAGTGCGAGGTGCTGGCCGTGACGCAGGCGCGAGACATCGACCCGCAGCACCACCACCTCTGCCTCCCGTGCTCCAGCCGCGTGACGGGCGCTCGCCCGCTCCGCACGGCAGGTAGGGCAGTTCGACTCGCCTCGACTTGACTCCATCGAGCCGCAACTTGTGATCCATCTCTAACCTCCTCTTGACTCATTTCTCTATCGGACAGGACTGGTGCACTCGCACAGTCTACAGGACGACCGACTGCTCTCGGGCGGCGGCGCCGCGTACCACGAGCGCAGAGGGCACACGACGTCGGCGCGAGCGATGCTGGACGACTCGGAGGACTGGCCAGCGCCGCGGAGACCAGGGAAGGACGCCAAGGCGGGCGGCGGGAGCACTGGAGGGAGGCGGCGACTGCCCAGCGAGTCGGCGCTGAGCAGCTTGATCGCGAGCGCGCGCACGTCGCTCGGCGCGTGGCGTCACCGCAAGAGGAACGAGTCCACGCCCGCGCTGACCCCCGTGGCGCCGACGACCGCGGCAGACTATGCACCGGCCAGCGGACGCGCCTTCGAACACCATGGAGCGCGCTCTATCAACGCCAGTAGCAGCGTCCACAGCTCCGTCTCACATATGGAGCTGCCGACCGTGGACCTGCGGACACGCCGTCGCAAGCCGCAGCGGCGACCGACGTCGGCGGTCATCGACTACAGCTTCTCCGTCTCGGAGTTGGAGCTGTCGACCGTCGACCTGCGCCGTCCGCGAGAGCACCAGCGCCGCAAGCCGACGCTCATGCCAAGCAGCTCCATGCCCGACGTGACGTCTCGCGGGCTGCGCGGCGTCCCGGGCCGGGGCGGAGACGCGGCGCTGCGGATGGCGGCCGCCAAGGCGCCGGCCAGACCCGACCCGCTCAGCATCTCGTACGTCAAGCACTACAAGTGAATCAAAACGACCAAGGCCGGGCGCTGTCGACGAACACGAACACGCTCGCTCCGTCATGACTCATGTTGAAGCCTCGGGAGACGAGCGACTGACTGGCGAGCGTCAACGAACTATAGACTCTGGATGCAGTACAGTACTGACAACGCGTCGGACGAGTCTCACCATCGAAATTTCCTAGACGCCAACTCACGCTGTCGTCGTCGCGACGCGGCCCGTGCTGCGAGGTGAGACCGTGGCTCGGGCACTCGCTCTCCGCACTTGAGGCCCACCGTGACGGAAGCAGCGGCACAGGCGAGCCGGTCAGGGTCAGGGGAGGCAATCGGGAAGTGGCATGGCTTGTACTAATGCAGAGTGGCATGTGCTGTGTTTGACAGCAGAGGGCGGACCGGATTGACTGCGAAGCGCCCTGTTGCGCCTTCTTCTGGCGACGAACTGATGGAATTCCCACAAGGTCGAGACGGCACCGAGGTACTGTACAGTATTGGCCAGTGGCGTGACCACCGGTTGCAGATTAGTCCGGCGAGCCGCCATCGTGCGGTCGACCGAGGAGCGTTCATGGAGTCAATACGCACTCCGAGAATATGTTCAGCGGTAGCGCGATGCAATGCATCGACACGCGACTTCGTTGACCACGGACCGAGTCGGTCACCGACTGATGGCCGAAAAAGAGCTGCCTATCACTTGAGTGCACAGTCCAGTCCAGTCGGCAGCGCTCGCACACATTGAATGATGCGACAGTGGCGCACAGAGTGTACAGCATCAAGTGTGGCTGGCAGACACCTGTCGCGTCTGCCGTCTCTTACTGTGGAGCTGCCAGTCTCCGGAAGACTCGCAATCCATTCAGCACCTCAGCCGTGGCGTCTTCGGTACACGAGGCACGGACGCTACACGTATTAATACTCTACGGCACAAACAAAGGCGAGGCCTGGAGAGTGTCGGCAGGACACGACCGATGCGGTGCATCCGCTGAGCGTCTGGCCAATGAACATCACCGTAGTGACGGGCGATCACCATGTGGCCTCGAGTTGAATCGGAAATATATTACGTCATGCAATACCAAAGAAGCGCATGGTGTCGAATGTGTCGACTCTCCTTTTGCACCCTTGGCGCTCGCGGCGTGGCTGGCTCTCTGCTCGGTCTCTCCATCAAAATATCCAAAACAAGGTTGATGAGTCATACGAGGATCTTGTGGGTGAATCATTGGTATCACCGTGTTTTGGGATATTTGAACAAATTGAGCCCTTTGCCTCCTATACAGTGGGCAAGTCAAGTCAAGTACAGTACGCGTTGGACTTGTGTTCAGAAGTGTCAACAAGGGGCGTCCACCATTGCCTAGTCACTGCCTGACAGGAACGGTCCGTGCAGGTGCCACACTGATGGGCAGTACCTAGGTTGTACTTGATTTCACTATACTGAACGGACCAGTCGCCTTCATTCCCCCCCCCGACAACCGGCAACCAACCTGCTCCTCTCACTCACTCGCGCTGCTCTTCCTGCCGTTCCCTCGCCCAGCCGCCGCTAGGCCAGCGGCCGACACTTCAGATTGTACGCGCCGGACCGCGTGGCAGACTGCAGAGGCGAGCGAAGGAACTACTACACACGAGGCCAAGGCATGCCGCCGACGGCTCCGCGCGCGGGCGCGACCGACGCGATCCGGTTCACGCCGGCCGAGCTGTACGACAGGGAGCGCGAGGACCTGATCCAGCTGGCGCACCGGCAGTACAAGCACCTGTTCGAGATCATCCGCTTCACGCTGTCGAACGGCTTCGCGACCAAGGTGAGCGCCTTCGGGCGCACCACGCGCGCGACCGTGTGCGGCACGTCGCGCATCCGCGCCACCATCCCCGAGATGGTCGACATCTTCCTGGGCGAGCGCACGAACGCGGCCATCGGCTTTGCGCAGTCGCAGTCGCTCTACACGTTCCTGTCGCCGACGGCCGAGCACCCGTTCCGGTCCTGCGGCATGCGCTGGTCGCTCTGGTACTCGCCGTCGGCGCTCATCCGGCAGCGCGACATTGTCTACCTCGAGTACATGGACACGTTCGTGGACGAGCGCGGCCGCCGCGGCTGGGCGCGCATGACGCAGTCGGTCGAGCACCGCAGCTGCCCGCCCATCTTGGAGTCGCACGGCATCGTGCGCGCATTCCTGCACTGCTGCGGCACGCTGTATACGGAGACGGAGGAGCCGGGCGTGATCAAGGCCACCACGTTCTACGACGCCGACACGCAGGGCATCCCCGTGTGGATGACCAAGATCGTGGCCAACCGCAAGGCCAAGAACCCGCACAACCTGGAGCACCTCATCCGCCTGCAGCGCATCATGAGCGAGGGCGTCGAGCTGGACGCCAAGATCCTGCAGCTGCGCGGCAAGATCTGCTGCGGATGCAACGCCGAGCTGCCGCGGTGGAGCAAGCGGCGCAAGTGCCGCGACTGCAAGGAGGTGCTGCGTCCTCTCCGTGTTTCCTTCGCGGCACTTGGTATCGATCGGCCTCTCACCTCTTCTCTCTATCTCTATCTCTTTGTTTTTTTTTTTTAAATGCCGTGTTGGTGCGGGAGCAGTATCTGTGCAAGCAGTGCAGCGACGTGGCGTACTGCGCGATCGAGGGGCAAAGGAAGCTCAACCACATCTGCGTGCACTGCGTGGACGACTTTTTGGCGCGCGAGAACCGGCGGCTGGATCTGACCACGGCCTCGCGCACGTCGGCCGGCTCGGACTTTACGACCAGCACTTCGAGCAGCCAGCGGCTCGCGCAAGGGCGGCGGCCCGCCGACTCGACCGGTCGGCGAGGCAGCGGGCTGTCGAACAGCAACTCCAACTCGAGTACGGCCGGGTCGGAGAGCCCAACGTCGGCCGCGGCCGCGGCCGCGCACCGGGGCATGTCGGTCGCCACGTCGACGCTGGACGACGCCATCCGCGCAGAGGCGGCGAGCCGCAAGCACTCGCGGCGAGCCAAGGCCGCAGGCGCTCCCAACAGGTCCAACGTCGACCTGTCGTACCTGACGAACTTTTGAACGAGCGGCGCGCCCCTCGTTTAGGTGCCACCGACGGAATAGAGTGGGGAGTGCTCTGGTGAATGGGTACGAAGGCGTGAGCGTCGCGGCTGCCGCAAAGTAACTGCGAGGCGGGCGCTCGACGGACGCCTCTCTTGAATCAATTATAATTATAGCTTGTCGTGGGCATGCCTTGAAGTGGGGACTGTAGTGCCGCCACCAGCCTTTGCAAGCGATGGCCATTGCTGTCCGGCAATCTATGGCGTCGCTGTAGTATTAACCGATCACTCATTCCAGGTTCATACTGTACAATTGACAGCGCAGCGGTCGCCTCACCTTGTCGACCATGGCCACACGCATGTCGCTCCGAAGCTGGCGCCGTGGCGTGCGCGTTGACGCCGCGTGGGGCTCCATGCGGGTCTGCAAGGACGACCAAGGTGTCAATGGGGTGGGGTTCATGGACCGCAGAGCGGCAGATTCATTATACTTTATCTTTTACCCATAGCCTCTCACACAATCGAACACTTAACTGTTGTACTTCCTACCGGATAGGGAAACGCAGCCGTTGCTTGATTGGCGAAATATATTCGAGCCATACGGGGCAAACCACGTGGGAAAATCCCCCGCTGGGACTCGAACCCTCAACCGTGAGGTTGTTCGTGGAATAGCACTGGTGCTAACCACTGGACCACCCTACAGGCCCCAAGGCCACCTTCTATGGCGACGCGGCGCACACTAACCGCTTCTTGATTCTCGGTTCGGCGTCGAGCGCGCCACTCACGAAGTAGTTGCCCAGCTTCCTCGGGCGACGACAGGGTGGCGCAGTCGCGGACCTGGTGGGCTGTTGAGCCACACTTCAGGCACGGTCCGGGACCCCAGGGCGACGATCAAGGCGAACTCGTCGAGCCGGTGCGCGGACCGCGTCCGCTGCGACCACTACGCTCCCACCGGTGCTGTTGTTGCGTCCTCCACTTGAGATTTGGCCCCCGACATTGCCACCGCCACCTTGACTCCCTGACGCACTTCCGCTCGCTTAGCTTCCGCGAGCGCCACCGGCGGCGCCATTCCCTCGACCTCCGCGGCCGCTGCCGCCGCGGCCGGAACTAGAGGCCGTCGTCGTCGCGATATTCACGCGCTCCTGGACCATGAAGCTCTACAGGATGCCGCGCACCCACTGGCAATATGCGAAGAGGTCCTCCTTGTACCTCTTTTCTGGCCCAGCGACAGCTGGGTGACCACACTGCTCTTGAAGGCCGCCGGAGCCAGAGCGTCGGTCATGTAGCGCACGAGCCGCTTTTGCTCATGTTGGAACGCGAGCTCGGTTAGGTTGAACTCGTCCAGCACGTCCTCGAGGTCGGACTGCAACGTCGTCATCCGGCTTTCCGGCTCGGGCAGGCGGGTGTCCATCCGCAGCCGCTTTATCGCCTCATCCACAACCGTATAATCAACATGCGTGGGGATTTGAGCTTGGCGGAAGTAGTCGACCCATTGTTGCTCTGTCACCTCGTGCGGTAGCAGGTTCCACTCGAACCGCGCGATCCGCCGCTTGGTCTTACCCTCGATTCAGGACCCGACCAGAAGGACGAGCGCGTTGCCACCCTGGGCCTGGAGCACGTTGATCGCCGCGACGTACGACTCGTAGCCGAGGATCAGCTTGCGACGGTCCTTCATCTTCTTGCCCGTGTAGCGAGGGGGCTGCGGTAGCGCTGAGGCCGTCGTCACTCGCGCTGGCCTACGCGGACTGACGGTGTCCATGTGGATATCCTCGTCGCTCTCGGCAACGCTGGACGCAGCTGCCTCACCCGTCGAGGTGAACGCCTCGAACGGGTTGAGGATCCGCAGACGCAGACTCTCCCAAGGCGTTCTTCCAGGCGACGCGCCGTCACCATCCAGGTTGAGCGCGGCCGTGCGGGCCGCGATCCAGTCGACCGAGTCTGCGGACTTTCGGCCATGGAGATTGAACTAGCTCTGCTAGGACTAAAGAATTATTTGATCTGGCTCGGCCAGTTGATGCGTGCTCCACGCGTCTGGATTCAAACTGAGAGTCTTTGAGCACTTGTCCTAAGTGGGTGCAGCCTCAACTAGGTGCAGGGGTGGATCCTCTGGCGGCGAAGAGTGGTATGGTGTGCAA
>JAADXZ010000938.1:0-11074 GCA_023338055.1 Phytopythium mirpurense
GGGCACGGCAGGCGCGCCGACGGTTGAGACGGGGTCCACGAGCGTGCTGTTCGCGGGCGGCAAGCACTGGGTGCACTCGATCACGACCATCTCGACGCCGAACCAGGGCACGACGCTCGCGGATGGGTTCTCAGAGGTCGGTGAGACGATCGAGGAGCTCATGGGGGAGGTTCGTCGCGATGGACATCACAGATAGCAGAACGACCGCCAACAAAGACGCCGAGTTGGACCCTTGAGGCATCGCTGACGCGCGGCACCTTCGAACTGGGCGTGAAGGGCATTTCGCACTGAAGGCTGTCGACCAGCGGCGGTTCAACAGAGGAGGGCGCATGCGGGGAGACGACGCTGTTGGACGTGCACTACTATATGGTAGCTACGCGACACTGGACGCGTTCTCGTTCTTAATACCCTCCCCACGTTCTAGCTTTTTGCCGTCTTCACGCCGGTCGGTACGCGCCCGACATACTAAAGCTGGGCCAGAGCAGGTAGGCCAAAGACAGCATCATGTCCGCGATCTCCATCCCCGAGGACTTGGCAGACCCAAATGCCATAGCTCATCGAGCTCCTGGGCAAGTACATCGCTCACGAGAGCGTGCGCTACAGACCACCGGTAACCTCAAACCACCGACTCGAAGAGGAAGCCGGCGAGACTGCGAAGCCGCAGCGGTCTCAACGTTGGTCTCAGTGATCACGGCGCTCAATGCCAATGCGGTGGCGGCCCCGAGCTCACACACAGACAGACTTCGTCGCTTGTGACTCCAAAGTGTGGTGGCTGCTTTGCCACCGCCTGTGGTGTGCAATGATGCCAACTTCGTTCGCGCCTTGAACTACAACGAGGATGAGCACCACAACCAAAATGATGACTGCAAGGGCAGCAAGCCGAAGCCATTGAAATTGGCCAACTACAGTGCAGAACTGTATTCAAGAGAGCATGCCCGCAGTCTGGCTACTTGGGTCCACCCTCTTGTCGGATGGGCTGCATCCAATTCCAGTTTAGCGTGGCCATCGCACGGTTCAAACCCGCTTCAACGACCGCACCGCTTCAACCTGAGCAGGCAGCTACACTAGCTGCACTGTAGCCTAATGTCGGCATCAGACAACACCCAGCCCGATGAACAAGCGCAGCGGCGGTTTCGCGCCTTGGCTCTTTCTCTCTCTCTCTCTTGGCTCCAGCCTCGAGCGTCCCACTGGGAGTTGCTCACGGCGAATGCTCCTCTGGCTCGGCTGTGCGCCCACCCGCTTGTTGATTGATCTGTTGACCTGATGGCAACGAGCAAAAGCTGGCCCATTTCTGGGCCACCACCGGGCGAGAGAAGAGAGGAGGGGACAGGCGCAACCGCATGGCGAAAACAAGCGCCCGTGACGTCATGTCCGGCTCGGGCAACCAAGTATCGTACCCTCGGAGTTGTATGCTGGACGAACTGCAACCAGGACAGGGGGCCAACTTACTGGGTGGCGCTGGGCCGTTTGGCCCGATGGGCCTCGCTCAAGTCACGCCTCACTCTCCAACTCGACGCCCCACGGGCTCTCAAGCGGTTGGCAAGCCAAGAAGCCTCCATGGCCCACCTCTCGCTGTCCAAGTCGCTGGGCGCGCTGCTCCTGGTCGCCACGACCGCGCTGTCGGCCGTCCAGGCGCAGAACACGTACCCGATCGTGCTGGTGCACGGCTTCGCCGGCTGGGGCCGCGATGAGATGCTAGGCTTCCCGTACTGGGGTGCCATCCAGGGCGACCTGCAACAAAAGCTCTCCGCCCAGGGCTACACGGTCCACACGGCGTCCGTCGGCGCCTTCTCGAGCAACTGGGACCGCGCGTGCGAGCTGTACGCGCAGATCAAGGGCGGGCAGGTGGACTACGGCGCCAACCACGCGGCTAAGCACGGCCACAACCGCTACGGCCGCAACTACACGGGTCTGTACCCCGAGTGGGGCGAGACGAACGCGGACGGCAGCCTCAAGAAGGTCCACCTGTTGGGCCACTCGATGGGCGGACAGACCATCCGAATGCTGGCGCAGATGCTCGAGAAGGGGACCAAGGGCGCGCCGGTGGAGGAGGACGCGTCGTCGCACCCGCTGTTCGCGGGCGGCAAGAGCTGGGTGCACTCCATCTCGACGTTCTCGTCGCCCAACCAGGGCACGACGCTCGCGGACGGGCTCTCGCAGATCGGCGACGCGGTCAAGAACCTGCTCGTGTCGGTACTCAGCGTGGTGGGCATCGCTGGCGACGAGGCCGCCCTGGTCTACGACGCGCAGCTCGAGCAGTGGGGCATCACGGGCAAGCAGCGCGGCGAGTCGCTCAGCGCGTACCTCAAGCGCGTGTTCTCGAGCCGCATCTTCGACGAGGGCTTCGAGGACGTGTGCCTCTACAGTCTGTCGACCAAGGGCGCCAAAGAGGAGAGCACGTGGGTCGAGACGCTCTCGGACGTCTACTACTACAGTTACGCGACCATCACCACGTTCGAGACGATCAACTGGAAGCTGCAGAAGATCTCGCTCCCGAACGTGCTCACGACGCTGCTGCCGCTGGACGTGACGGCCACGTTCGTTGGCGGCCGCTACACGGTCGATAAGCTCGGCTTCTCGACCGCGTGGCAGCCCAACGACGGCGCTGTCAACACGATCTCGCAGAGCCAGGACTACGTGGGCGAGCTGGTCAAGTACTCGGGTACGTCGCACAAGGGCAAGTGGAACGCCATGACGCAGCTCTCGGGGGTCGACCACGAAGCCGTCACGGGCCTCACCATCTTCTACCAAATGTTCGACGTCTACCTGGCGCACGCGTCGCTGCTCTACAGCCTGCCGGCCGACACGGGCTCTCGCCGCCTCACGGTGGAGGACAGCGCGACGGCGGCAGCGCTCGCGCAGCTGGCCAACGCGTCCGTCACGACGGCCATCTCGGCGCTCAACACGGCCACAAGCAGCGTGTCGACGGTCTCGGACGTCGAGGCGCTCTGCGCCAACCCAACCACCACGTACGCGGCCAACTACTGCGCCAACCTGCTCGCCAGCGCCGTTGTGGCCGCCAACAGCACCGGCGGCAACACGACGACAGCCATCATCGAGTCGTCGAGCACACGCCGTCTGCGCGGCACGGTCGACTTGGTCGGGAGCGAGAACTACTAGATAGAAGCCTCTACCGGAGGCGAACCTGTGTGCACAGTGTACGTAGCGTACGCGAGCACTAGTGCTATAGATAGAGCTCAAGTGGTTGGCGTCATGATATAAACTCGAAACCTCTGAGACGCTCTCATGCGCCAGCCCAGCGTTGCCAATATTGAATGCCGCGCTGGGACCCGCCGCATTTCGCCAAGCGCATGCCTGTCAACAGTGAGTGGGCTGGGAATGACGTCGGCACCCTCAACGCGCCGCGTCACGTCCAATCCGCACTCCGCCACCGTGTCTATGTCGTGGAGGCGCCGCATGATGCGACGCACCCGTCCGTCGCTGCGTGCTGACCGGGGAGGAAAAGAGGCGCCGCACTTGGTGACGTCGCCTCTTTTCCTCCCGGTCGCCGGCGGAGTTTACGCATGTTCACCCATCAACAGCCTCAACCCTCAAAGCTACTACACCGAGCGCCTTGGCGGTGCGTACGCTCCAGACCTGGCTGCCACATCTTGTTGACAAGAACGACGGCGGCTTGAGCTGGCAGGACGAGGTGCTGAACGCGCGCACGGGCCGAGTCACCAAGAGCGCAGCGGATCAGGCGATACACTACTATAGTACCGGTACTATACCTCCTCGTTGCTGTGCTCACGTTGGCCCGTTTTCGCCATGGCAGTCTGCTCAACAGCTGGCCCGACACGAGTGCCACGCCCTTGAACACCGGCTCTGTATCAGCAACCGGCACTTACTTCATTTTTGTAAGCTATGAGAGAGGGCATAGTCCCTATATTCACCCATAGTGGAGGTCTTGTATTATTTGCTTGCTTCAACCCATCGCTAAGACCGCGTGAGTAACACGGAATAAGAGACCTCTCTGCCCGATCGCCGATCTAAACACTTCGCAAAAGTCCTCGGGGACCGCCAGCACTGTCTGTCGGCGATGGATCGTCGAGGCGATGCCTCCCACTGTCGTTGTGTCTCTTCACCAAAGTCTCCCGGTCAACTCGAGGCGCCTTGCTCACTTTGCGGTGGCCATGTTCGCTCTGTGCACACGGGAACACTGGCTTGAACGAGGCCCGACGCCCTCTACATCTAATACGTCCGGATTCCCCTCCCAATCCATCCCCTGGCGAGTCGACCGCGTAGCGCTCGCTTGCCTCCATTTCGTAACCGGCCGCGGCCACCATCCGTCCGTCAGACAACGAACTTGATGCCCTCGATGCTGGTGATCCTCGTGGCACTGGTGGCTGCGATCGCACCGCTGGCAGTCCATGCGGACAACACGTACCCAATTGTGCTGGTAAACGGGTTCACGGGCTGGGGCCGCGATGAGCTGGGCGGCGTCAAGTACTGGGGCGGCCTGCAAGGAGACATCCAAGAGCAGCTCACGGCCCAGGGCTACACGGTCTACACGGCGTCTGTCGGCCCGTTCTCGAGTGACTGGGACCGCGCGTGCGAGTTGTACGCGATCGTCAAGGGCGGACTGGTGGACTACGGCCCCAACCACTCGGCCAAGCACGGCCACAACCGCTACGGCCGCAACTACACGGGTCTGTACCCCGAGTGGGGCGAGACGAACGCGGACGGTAGCGTCAACAAGATCCACCTGTTGGGCCACTCGATGGGCGGACAGACCAGCCGCATGATCGCTCAGATGCTCCAGAAGGGGACCAAGGGCGCGCCGGTGGAAGAGGACGCGTCGTCGCATCCGTTGTTCGCCGGCGGGAAGGACTGGGTGCACTCCATCACGACGATTTCGACGCCCAACCAGGGCACGACGCTCGCGGACGGGATCTCGACGGTCGGCGACTTCGTCAAGAACGTGTTGCTCGGTCTACTGTCGGTGATCGACCTCGTCGGCACGGACGTGGAGACCGTGTACGACGTGAAGCTGGACCAGTGGAACATTTCGGCACGCGCCCACGGCGAGTCCATCAGCGACTATGTGGAGCGCTTCACCTCCAGCAAGATCTTTGAGCCTGGGTTTGTGGACATTTGCCTCTACGACCTGTCCCGCGAAGGCGCCAAGGTCGAGAGCACGTGGGTCGAGACGCTCGACAACGTGTACTACTACAGCTACGCGACGATCGACTCCTTCTCGACGATCGACTGGCGTTGGCGCAAGATCTCGCTGCCCAACGTGCTCACGATGCTGTTCATCCTGGACCCCTTCTCGGTCTTCGTCGGCAGCCGCTACACTGTCGACACGCTCGGCTTGTCGACGGACTGGCAGCCCAACGACGGACTGGTCAACACCATTTCGCAGAGCCAGGACCTCGTGGGCGACTTCGTCGCCTTCGACGGCACGCCTCAGATCGGCAAGTGGAACCAGATGCGGCAGCTCACGGGCCTCGACCACCTCGCGGTCATCGGCTTCACGCTGTTCAAAGAGGTCTACAACATCTACGAGGCGCAGGCGGAGCTGCTCTACAGCCTGCCCGCCGACTCGAGCACGCCCTCACGCCGCGCGCTGCTTGGTGAGACCGACGAGTCGTCGACCACGAGCTCGAGACAAGTCCTCGCCAACGCTAGCGTGGCGTCGGCCATCTCGTCGGTCGTGTCTGCCGCCGCCAGTATCAAGTCCAGCGACGACCTCGCCAGTCGCTGCGCCAGCACCACGAGCTCGCTCGCGGCGGCCTACTGCGCCAAGATGTTCAACGTGACAGTTGCCGCGAACGCGCTCGTGTCGGGTGCTACGAGCTCTCTCAAGCGCGCTCACCACTTCCGCGGGTGACAAGTGCTCAGAACGATCGGAGGGTACTGCTATTAGTTAGTATTATCAATACCCTGGACCAATTTGTTACTGTCTATGTATTATCATACCCTCTTTAAACAAATCACATTTGACTCTTTCATCTGATATTCACTAAAAACCTGTAAAATCGCATCCAACGGTAGGAAGCGGGGACCTTGGCACATACGACTGCGCAGGTGCCGCCTCGCCCTCTCCTCGCCCTCCCCGCTCTACCCGCTCCACCCGCGTCTGCCTCCTCCCGCCCGCCCCGCCCGCGCCATGTCGAGGCTCAACCCGAACGCCGGCGAGTTCGTGCCGAGGTGCGTTGCGTTCATGCCTGCCAATGCGTCGTCGCCCCTCCCTCCGAGCCGCCGATGCAGCGGCACCCAGTCTGCTCATTCACGACGTTGTCTGCAGCTTCTCCGCGCCCCCACCGACGGCTGCGCCCGCGGCGTCTCCTGTAGCCGCGGCGACCAAGAGCGGCGCCGCCACGACGCCCCCTCCCAAAGCGGACGCTTCCGCGAGCAAGGCGGCAATAGATGGGGGAAATGCAGCGAGCGCCGGCGCCACCGCCTCGGGAGAGCCTCTCACGGCCAACGGAGCGGTGGACGACGAGTTCCTCGAGGACGACGGCATCTCTTACGTCCGTGGCGCCTCCTGGACCGTGCCGAGACCCGAGCGCCAGCGAGCTGACACGAGACCCGTGACGGCTCGGTTGTGTGTGTGTGTGTGACTGGTGACCGCCATGCCAGGAAGGATACTCGCCAGCGCTCGACCGCTACATGTATTCGAAGGAGTACCTGCTCGCGGTTCGTATGCGCGCGCAGTCGGCGTGATGCATTGTCCCCCTGGTGCTCACGTGCTGTTTACGGCCACGCACCTGCAGTTCAAGCCGCTGTGCGACCGGACAATGTCGGGTGTTCCAGACGCCATCCGCCCACCGAGCCCACCACAAGTAGGGCGTTGCACCCCGCCGACTCTCGTGCTAACACCCGACACTAATATGGCGTCGGTGGGGCATGGCATCAGAAAATGGGGCGCCGCGTCAAGGGACGACAGACGTACACGATCGCAGAGCTGCTCGAGTTCCAGCCGCTGTACCAGATGATGCCGGACGACTTCACGTGGGCGGACACGCTGGGCGCGGACGCCGTGGTGGACGACAAGAAGAAGAACAAGAACAAGACGAAGAAGGGCCGCGCGGACGGCGCCGTGCTCTCGTACGACGCGTCGCTGGCGCTGTACTTCAACCCGACCGAGTACGCGGCCGCAATCGGCCTGTACACTGGCCCACCTGCCGACGCGGCAACGAACGGCGGCGATCCTGGCGCGGGGAGCGCCTCGTCGCCAGTGAGTCCCGTCGAAGAAGCCATCATCGCCAAGCGACGATTCGCGCCGTACGTGCTGTTGAACGTGCTTAGAGGTATCGTTCGTGGTGCGTGCATGCTAATTACGGTCGGTGCGCAGACTGCTGGAAGATGTGCGATCCGAGACGGTCGACACGATCCTCTCGTCGTTCTTGGAGATCCCAATCACGTGCACGCACACGCTGCAAGAGCTCATTGCGCTCTTGTTCGACCAAGCGATCGCACAGCCCACATTATGGTACTTACGCGCCTTTGACTTGATGAGGGGGGCGATCGAGCAGCCAACTGATTGTCGTGCGCTGTGTACCTGCCGTGGCAGCGACCCGTACGCGCAGCTGTGCTGTGGGATCGCGGACCGGACGCCCGAGTTCAAGGACGGAGCCAAGACGGTCAACTTCCGGCGGCTTCTGCTCACCAAGTGCTACGAGTCGCTCATCGAGGAGCCCGAGAACGGGGCGGCACAGGGCCAGCCGGGTGGAGAGTCGACATCACCCGCGTACAATAGTGTAGCTGCGACCTCTAGCGGTGGCGGCGGGCTGTCAGCTACGGCATCGTCTAGCCAGCAGCACTCGTGGCGGCGGCAGTGCATGCTGCGCAACGTGGGCCTCATCGGCGAGCTCTTCCGAAGGCAGCTGCTCACGGAGAACATCATGCACGTGTGCGTGGCCATGATGCTGGACGACGAGACGACGCCGCAGCCTGAGATCATCGCGGCCGCGTGCGGACTGCTGACACTGGTACGCACCACTGCGTTCTGCAGTATGGAGTGCGTGGGCTAACGTTCGGCGGCGTGCTTCTGTCGGTCGATAGGTGGGCGACTTGCTAGACGGCTCGAGTCCGGCGTCTCGACGAACGATGGACGAGTACTTCGCCGTGCTGGACCGCGTGGGCCAGCTCAAGGCGGTGCCTGCGCGCACAAAGGGGCTCATATCCGAGGTGCATAGCTCTTTTGCTTGGCCTGCAGACTTGAACTGCGAGTGGTGTTGACATGGTCATTTCCCCCCGACGTGTGTCTAGCTGTCGGCGCTGCGAGCTAGCGGCTGGGCGAAGAAGAAGGCGGAGGCGGTGTCTCCCGCCAAGGCGACCGCGATCGTTGCCGCCGTCGAGTCGCCAAGCTAGTCGTCACCCAAGGCGAGCGCAGCCACGACGATAGAAGCAGACGCATAGACCGAGCGAGGAGTCGGAGACAGAAGTCGGCGTCCAAGACCGTCGCGACCTCCAACATTGGCTATGCCCGCCGACCAGTTAGAGAAACGTCGAGCAATCGCACGTTAGCCCCCCCCCAACACCACCACTACCACTACCACAGATGACACGTATAGGAAGACGCCCTCGCCCCGCTCGTCGCCATATTTAAAGTATCACCGCGGAGAAGCACGCGACGTCAGCGGACGCGCATGAGGAGTCGAGCGAACAAACCGAGCCAACAGCGACACAAAATGGAGAAAAACGAGAAACATGAAGAAGCCTTTTTCATTGTGTCGAAGGAAAAAAATCGAGGGGAAAAACTCCTGCGGCGACGAAAACGCACGGCAACAAGACCACCACACACACACAACACTGTTGAAGCCAAGTCCACAGCCTCGCCCATCGACGAACCACTATGTTGCGGGCGCCCAGTCTTTGAGATCCAGCCTTCAAGCTGTCGAAACGTGCAAACTGGCATGCACAGATGCAGAACCAGGTCGAGAGCTGACTGGCTTTTACGCGACCGTGGTGTCACCGAGGAGCTTGGCCATGCCGCTCTTGTTGTCGCTATCGTCGCCTTTATTGCCGCAGCCGTCTCCATGCTTGCACGGAATCTGTGCTGCCGCTGGCGTTCTCTTCAGCATCTCTCGAGCTTGCACGTCTCCTTCTTCCTGCGGCTTCGCTGCTGAAGCGGGGGGCTTCGTCGGCTGTGGAGTCGTTGTCGGAGCTGCGGGCTTCTGACTGCCGCGCATATATGCCGCCTTGGTCTTCCTCATCACTTGCGGATGCTTGCCACCCTTGCCGCTTGATGTCACTGCTGCAGCTGGACCCTTTGTCGGAGTCGAATACGAACCCGCCGGCCGCCGGCCGCTGTGTGTAGTCCCCATCTGCGCCGTCTCGGCAGTCATCTTGCTCTTCGTCATCGCGTCTGTAATTCCTTGTCTCTTTCTTTATACCGGGATGTCCTTGCTGGAGCTAGGATCCCGTGAAACTAGTCGTTGTCGGAGCTGCCGAACTCTTGCTGCCGTGTGGACAAATGCTGTCAGAATGGGATTCCACGACTGCGCTGCGTCTGCCTGAACAAACTCCAGTTGCGCGCTAACCACAGCCGATCTTACCGATGCCTTGGAGTTTTCGAGAATGAGCCCGTTGCTCGGTTCTCCTCTGCTTTTTCAGCGATACTGCGCACACACATGCGCATACTCAGCCTGGTACAAATGCACTATTCCCATGCCGGTGGCGTCTGTCGCTCCAACCGTCGCATTGCTCAGAACCGTTCCCTCGATGGACTGCACTGAAAACCGATGCCCCCGCCATGCTATCTACTGACTCTCCGTGGCCTTCACTTGGATATCGGTGAGCTGGAACTTGCCGGGTCCAGCGTCCAGAGGGTACGCGAACTCATACTGCACTTGGACGCCATCCGACCTCCCCACAACGCCGTCTCCACCGTCGGGCTCCTCGCGCATACTGTAGACGCCTCGCTCCTCCGGGACGTCCGTAATCTGCACAAACCTGCACCATCGCCGCAGTGCGTGGCGGTCGCGCAACAGGAACGTGTCGGTCGCCCCCGCGACGAGCGCGAGGCCCTTGCCGCCGCACTGGACCATGTAGCGCGCCGTCTCGAGCGTGAACGCCAGCGTCTGGTACGCGCTGCTCAAGTGGCTGTGCTCACGGAGCAAGCGTTCAGCGCCGCTAGCTTCTTCCCAGCCACCACTCCCTATCGAGCGGCTCAGCTCACCTCTCGTCGGGGAAGAAGCGCTCGAAGCCGTCGATCAGCAGCGCCGACGCCGGCTCGCGCAGCAGGTGGAACGAGCACAGGAAGTGCTGCAGCGCGGCGCCCGACTGAAAGTACCTGCTCTCAAGTAACGTTCCCGCGTCAGTCCCTCTTGTGGTCCACACTACGCAACCACAGCGACACGTCGAGTTGTTATCAGCGCAACGCACTTGATGGTGATGCGCGTCCACACGGCGCTGTCCTGGCCGGACGTCTCGGGCTTGCCGCACTGTTTGCAGGGCGACAGCCGCACGATCGGGTTGTCCAGGCGCTCCTGCTGCAGCCGCTCGGCGTCGCCGAACCGGAGCACCACCACGCTGCGCCCGGCGCTCGCCAGCGTGAACGCGAACTGCAGCAGCAGCGACGTCTGGCCCGCGCGCGGCGGCCCGTGGACGTACAGCACCGCGTCCTGGCGCGGCCCCGCGCGCTCCCACGCCTCCCCTGGCGTGTCCGGTACCGGTACGCTCTCGGCCACGAAGTCGGCTGAGGACGACGCGGGCGTCTCGCTGCGGCCGCGTCCGAGGCAGTCGGCGGCCTCGCCGTGCGAGAAGAAGCCCTCCAGCCAGTGCGGCGGCATGAGGGGTCGGCAAGGAGTTCCTCGAAGCAACGTACCGACCGAGTCGGCCTTGGAAGAGGGGTGGACAAACGACAAAGAATGGGTTTATACAATTTTTAGTGACGAAATACGAAATGAGAGTCATACTTAAAAATCGATATATATATACAGATTTTAGCCAATCGTATCCAACAGTATTGGCTCGAAAGTGGCTGAATTGTGTATCTAGGCTTTTGTATTGGCGCGTTTTTTTGTAACTTGCATGGCCACTTTCACTCCATTGTACTGATTTCAACGGAATCGAGCCAATCACGAGCGTGTATTTGACCCGACCCCTGCTGTAAATAACTAAA
>JAADXZ010000939.1:0-11073 GCA_023338055.1 Phytopythium mirpurense
CCTGGCAGTCGGGCTGCTGCAGCCGCTCGAGCACGACGTCGACGACGAGCGCGTCCGGCACGAGCTCGCCCGCGTCCATGAAGGCCTTGGCCTGCATCCCGAGCGGCGCGCCCGCCGCGATGCTCGCGCGCAGCATGTCGCCCGTGGACAGGTGCACGACGCCAAAGGCGCGCACTAGCCACTCGCACTGCGTGCCCTTGCCGCCGGCGGGCGGGCCGGCGATGACGAGCTTGGGCGGGCGCCGGAGCCGCATCGGCGGGCGCAGGCCGCGCGCGCGGTAGAGCTCGAGCGCGAGCTTGCGCTGCACGGCGCGCACGGACCGCGCGGCGTCGGCCTTGACCACGGCCGCGGTCTTCATGAAGGGCTCCAGCACGGCCTCCTGTTGCTCGCGGTACGCGCCCAGCCGCGTGCGGATGAGCCTCGCCTCGTCGTCTCGCGGTAGGGCGGGTCGATCGCGGCTCGAGGTCGGCTCCGTCGCGTCCACGGGCGGGTCGAGCTCCGACGGCGCGGCTCGGCGGGCGGCCAGGCGCTGGAGAGCCTGCTCGTCCTCGAGGCCGAGCACGACGACCACGTCGAGGCGGAAGCCGTGGTGGGCGAGCACGCGCGCCTGCGTCTCGGTGCGCGGGAAACCGTCGAGCAGCCACCCGCGCTGGGCGACGTCGGCATCTGCCAGCCGCGCGAGCACCAGGTCCGTGGCGAGCGCGTCCGGCACGAGCGCCCCGCGGTCCATGAAGGGCTTGGCCTTGGCGCCCACGTCGGTGCCCGCGCGCACCTGCGCGCGCAGCAGCTCGCCCGCCGACACGTGCACGGCGCCGAACTCGTGCGCCAGCAGCGCGCACTGCGTGCCCTTGCCCGACCCGGTGGGTCCGAGGACGAGCGCCTTGAGCGGCTGGTGGCGGCCGCCGGTGGGAGTTGTAGTTGTAGTAGTAGTAGCAGTAGTCGCAGCAGTCATCGTCGTCGGCGTCGGTCCGGCGCGGTACAGGTCGCCGAAGAGCCGGCCGTAGACGTCCACCTGGTCCGCGTCGACCGCGTCCGAGCACGCGAGCACGCCGCCGAGCTGCGCGCTGGCGGCGCTCTCGGCCACGAGGCAGACGGCGCGGTCGCTCTGGCTGGCGATGGCCGTGGGCAGCTCCTGCGGGCGGAACCACGCGTGGAAGGCCGCGCCGTCCTGCAGCCGCGTCTGCATGAGCGCCTTGGCCACCACGGGCTCGAGCCGCTCGGCGTCCGACTGGCCGGCCGACTCGGCCACCGCCTGCCGGATGAAGACGGCGGGAGCGTAGTCGGCGCGCACGGCGCGGAAGAAGCGCAGGAGCGCGCCCGAGGGCACGGTGACGGCGTCGCGCAGCGAGAAGGCGTGGTCGAACAGCCCCAGCTCCTCCACGGGCACGCCGACCGGCACGGCCAGCACGACGCCGCCCAGCTCGGGCTTGGTCGCGAACAGCGCGTGCAGCAGGGGCGTCAGCACGCGCGCCGCGTCCACGCGCGCGCTGTGGCGGAAGGCCGTGAGCAGCACGCAGCCGTTGGGCCGGCCGAAGAGCAGCCGGTGCGTCAGGTACTCAACCACCTCGGGCCACTGCGCGAGCCCCACCGGCACCTTGTCGTCGAAGGCCGCGAAGCCCAGCAGCGAGGAGGGCGGTGCGGCGTCCTGTTCCGACGCCGGGTCCGCCGCCGCCGGGTCCGACGCCGCCGCGTCCGTCTCGGCGCAGAGCGTCAGGTAGGACGTCTCGATGAGCGCGCCCACGTGCGAGAGCCCAAAGAGCTGGCGCGTGGTGGCCGCGCCCGGGAGCGACAGGTCGGACTCGACCCTCGGCTCGTCCGCCTCGACGCACGGACGCACCGTCACCGCCATCGCCGCGTCCATGGCGGCCATGGTGTCAGCAGTGTCCGGGACTACTACTCGCGCCGCTCGCGCTCCAAAAGTGCTCGCCACGGCAGCAGGCGTTTCCCCTCTCGGTCTACGCTGACAAGCGCAGCAGCACAGCCGACGGCTCTATTTCTGCAACGGGTCGCTATTTATGCCGCTCGGTCGACTCTTACTGTGGCTGGGAGTCTTGTCGGGATCCGTCCGTGTCTGCCGGATTGGAAGGTGTGGCGCGGAGGAAGCTGCTTGAGGACGTCAAAGCCGCCCCAAAGCACGAAGCAGCCTCCATGGATGATGGAAGGCTTCTTTCCTCGAACAAAGCTCCTCTGCCGGCATGTTGAAGCGCGACATCTATCCTCTGTGGATGGGTCTACGCAGCTTCATGGAGAGCATCACGTTCCTTTTTCACGTGCGTTGTCGATCAGTTTGGGAGTTGGGAGGGCCAAAATTACACTCATCGCTCCATGCAGAGACTGCAGTTGGAGCATCGTACTGGCTGGCCCGTAGGTAATCGCTTCGTAGGACCACGTTTCGACCTCCGACCGTCGCCCGCCCGGCATGGACCGGTCTCCTGGTCTCGATGACGCTCCACGCGTGTATGCGCTCGTGCCCAGAGCGCCGCTGCCGTCGTTCGATGCGTCCAAGACGTTCCACAAGTGGCTGTTACCGGCGGCCGTCGGCAGGAAGTACCGCTCCTGGACTCGGCAGCACCACGCGCTCATCTCGGCCTGCTACTTCCTCGGCGTCTTGTTCCGCTCCGTCGGCTTGCTCTGCCCGCTCACCGACGCCACCTACTGGCTCGTGCTGCTCTCGCCGTTCCTCCAGACGCCGGGGCTCCTCTCCGTCTCGCTCGCGCTCTGCTCTGACGTCGTGCGCCTGCTCTTCGGGCTCTTTGACTCGTGGATGCTGCTGGGCAGCATGATCCTCTGGACGGTCTTCCTCGGCATGTCGTTCAGCGACGTCCGCGTCGTGCTGCTGCCGTACCTCATCGTCGACCTGCAGAACGCCGCGCTGACGGACGCCTTCGTCCACCCGAGCCAGCTCTTCATCGCCTCGGCCGTGATCGCGGTCGTCTTCATCTCGGTCCTGTACGTGAAGATCACGCTCAACACGCAGGAGCTCGCCAACGTGCCCGTCCTCCGGCTGAGCAAAGGGCTCGCGCTCACGTCCCTCGACATGGTGCAGAACACGACGCTTACGGTCGGCTTGCTCGTCTTCCGCGTCGCCTACAACAAGCTCGCGGTGGGGAAGTTGCGCCGAGACGCCGTCCAGACCGTCGTCTATCGCTGCAAGGTCAAGTTCCAAGCGCTGGAAGCAGCGGAGAGATCGTCACGGGATGACGCACGCGTGGCGCCGTCACTGGCGTCCAACAGGGCTCCGGTCCTGCGCAAGACGATTCACCAGCTCGAGTGCATCCCCTTCGACGAGGACTTTGACGCGAGGAAGACGGTCGTGCCGCGCATGGCGCGATCCCTGCGCCGACTCTCGCCAGTCGCGCTGCTCGTGCTCTACGGAGTTGGCTGCGTCGGCTTTGGGTGCATGGCCATTGTCTCCTTGCACTCTGATCCAGGCGTTCAGAGTACCGTCGGCGTTGCTGCACTAGCAACGACGTTTGCGCTCACGTCGACCTTTGCCGCCATGTACCAGCGGCGCCTGCCCCGGCGGCTGTGTCGGTCGTTTGACTGCCTCTTCGTGCTGTTCCAGGCCGTCACGGCGTACGTCTGCATCGCGCATCTGTCGTTCTGGGACCGGACAGCGGTCATGGCGATGCTATGCAACCTACTGTGGGTCCTGTGGGTGCTCGGGATGGACGCGCTGACCTCCGGCGCGAGGCACAAGCTCGGCCTGCGGCTGTGGTTCGCCGTCCCAGTGCTGCTCTGGAACATTGCAATGAGCGTCAATGGGATCGTCGACCTGTCGGTAAAGCGCGACGACGACGCCTTCCAGGACCGCGTCATCTTCGAGCGGACCGTCTGGGGCACGACGCTCGCCTCTACACGACGAGCTTCCTGCTCAACCGCCTCGCCCTTGTGATCATTTGGTGCCTACGGCTGACGTGGCGCGTCAGCACCCGCCGGCACGGGGACGAGTGCATCATCCTGGCAGGAAGCGTCGAGTACAGCGGCGCTATACGCGGGTGGTCGACTGCCCCCAAGTTCGGAGCCATCGCGCCCTCCGCCCCGCCATCAGCGGCGTTGTCGTGACCTCCAGGATCAGATACAAATCTGATACAATATTGGTATCAAGTTGAAGTGAAGAATACCGTTATTCGCAAAATTTAATATTCTCCACGGCTGACACTGTTTATGCGACTCAAATTTGAATTGAATGGACCCTCACAGCCAGGAGCTGAGCTTGCAGAAGTATCCGTTCGTGGGGAATGGGGCGGAATATCAAGGCGGAGAAGGCGCCGGCTGCGTCGACGCCTGTGGCGGCCGCGCCCGCCGCCGCGGGGCTCTGGAAGCGCTTCCTGGCTCCGTACTACATCTGCAACACGGTGGCGCTGCTCGCGTACCTGCCGATCCGCTACTTGTTCTCGAGCGAGGAGCTGCAGGACCGCAACAATTACCTCGGCATCCCACTGGTGAGGGCACGGGAAGCGGCCTGGGGCGAGCCGACTGCAGCTTGGGGAGCTCCAAATGACCACACTGACTCTTGGTATGTGTGGTACAACTGATGTGTCGCAGGAGCACGAGATCTTCCTGCTGGCGGCGCTCTCGTGGGTCATCAACTACCGCAAGAAGGCCACGAGCGACGGAGTCGTCGCGCTCTTCTTCATGTACGGCAAGGTGGGCGTGCTCGCGGCGCTCTACTACCTGGACGCGACGCTCTTCGGGTGGTACGCGGCCTACTGCGTCAGTGAGTGGCGCTCTTCCTCCCCCCCCTCCTCCTCCTATTCTTTGTCAATGCCCATATTTTGTGACGGCTTTGATCGCTTCGCAGTGCTCTTCGCTGGCGTGGGCCACCCCGTGTACAGCGGCCCGTCCAAGCTGCGGACGCTCAACCCGGCGCTAGTAGAGAGGCTCATCACGCGCGCCAAGAAGCCGGTGGCCAGGAACTGGCTCGTGTACTTGTACGCCGAGTGGAGCGACTACTGCCTCGAGCACGACGCCATGCTCGCCGAGCTGTCGCTCACGTACGCGTCCGACGCGCTGCAGTTCGGCAAGGTGGACCTGAACCAGTGGACGGACCTCGCGACCGAGTACAACATCGACGTGTCGGCCACGAGCTGGCAGCTGCCGACGCTCATCCTCTTCCAGGACGGCAAGGAGGCCGTGCGGCTGCCCCAGTTCGACGCCAAGGGCAAGGCCATCAAGACCGTGCTGCACCGGGTACGGCATGCTGCTCACTGTGTGCCAATAGGACTCGCGCATGCGTACGCTTACTATTTGCTCGCTCGTCCACGCACTCACCTGGCATGGATAGTCGGGCATCGTCGCCGTGTTCCGCCTGGATGAGCTCAAGGAGGGCAAGGCCGTCGAGTTCAAGGCCAAGTCGGCATAGAAGAAGCAAGCGCAGCAGTCGCATCCGGTGGAGGATGGTCGCGTGGCCCTCCGGTCCGTCACGAATGGTAAAATGTGGAACGCAACAGTGCCATCTGTCATGACACTTCACACCAAGTCGGCGCTTTGTACCAACCGTGATGTGTGAATGCACTTGAAGTGTGAACTTCGTGTTGGTTCCCCACAGAGCATCCAGCAGCGCATACTGTAGATTGATACGACACGTTTGTCGTGACTCTGACATGCGCGAGTCTGGCGGATATTATACTGACGTAGAGGGAAGTCTTGGCAATGGGAGCTGTCGCCGAGGCCTCGCCCCACCTCTGTGGCCATCCTCAGGCTCGAGGAGAGCTCCATCTGCAATGGCGACGGACGCGCTCCTGCTGTTCATCCTAGCTGCAAGCTTGGTGGCGGGTGGAGGCGCGATCCTGCAGCGCCTTGCGCGCGATGGCGACGTTCGCGGGCGAGTCGCTGGCTCCGGCCGCCTGGCTCCGGAGCGCCGCCACCGTCGCGTCCACCTGTCGCTGGAACTCGGGGTCGTGAAACCGGACGCCCCGTGAGGTTAGCGTGAACAGTTGTGGACCCACGGAGCGGCTCGGTGTCTCGGTGCGTGGCTTCGTCGACCCGGCTTGCGATGCGAGCAGGGAAACGCCGTTGGCCATGACGCGTAGGGTCACGCTTTGGCTGCTGTGCTTGCTCTTGTGTTTCGAAGTGGCGAACTGCTCAGTTGCGAGTTACTAGTGGACGAATACTGCAACCAAGTCGTTTCGAGACCAAAGACGCATCAGGGGAGACATGTTCTACCACCTACCATCGAGTAAACCACGGATACCACAGCATCTCGCCCCCAGCTGACCACGGATGGACTTTGGATCTCGAAACTCGGACTCTAGTTCGTCGGATCCTCGCCAGTCGGCTCCTCACCGAGAGCGAGCGAGCGAGAGAGATGCGCCGCCGCACGTTTCAGCTTGGCGCTATTAAAACGCCTCCATCCCCGGCCTGATTGCTCCATTGATGCAACGAGTGTCGAAACAGCGCGCTTGCGTGCGCGTCCGGTTCGGACGCCTACTGCATCGGACCGACCCGATTCGAGAGAGATTAGAGCCATGCTCGCACATTGGGAAGGGAGATCAGCTGGCCACCGCTGGCCTTTCCTTCGACACGGACCGACGCTCACGTCGCGTCCGAACCGATTACCGCGCGCGTCCAGTCCAATCTAGCGGCCTTGTCCTCCGAGTTGAAGTCTCCAGTTCGTGGACCTTGGGGTCGTTGCGCTTGCTCTGCTTCGACGACCGCGGTCGCCTCGCCTCGTTCGCCTGTTGTGGCAACCCACAAGTGGGCCGCAACTACAGAACCGCCGGTTTGGTAGTCCGCTGGCCCCAAGCACGCACGCCAGCAGGGTGGTTGACCATTGACAGACGGCTCTCAGAACTTCTCCATTGCCAACCAACAGGGATGCTCGAGATGAAGTGGGCCCCCCTGTGCCGTGTATGGAGATCGGATCGGCACTGTACGCGAGCACCTTCACGCGATGGCTTGGTACTGGTACTCGCGGCGCAGGCGCGCGCGGTGCAGGTCGCCGCTGTACTGGTAGCGCAGCGCCTCCATGGCAAAGAGCCCTATGAGGATGTACCCTGGCATGTACTTGTTGTGCTCGAACTGGTGGAGCTGCGCGTCGCTGTCGACACGCACGGGAGCGAGCGCTCCGTGAGCCCAGCGGACGCGATACAACGAGCGCAAGTGGCAAACAGCCGCCCGCCCGCCCTACCTCATCTCGAGGTCGAACTGGTGGTCGCGCAGGAAGCGGTCGATGGACGCGCCCTGGGTGAAGATGGCGACGGCCAGCCCGAGCTCCGCGAGCGCGAGGATCTGGAAGACCTCGGAGGCCGCCGTCAAGCAGCCCGAGAAGCGGCGCAGCAGCAGTCCGCAGCTGCTCATGCTCACTGCGACGACCAGGATGACGCCAATCACCACGAGCGGGGCTACGGTAGGGCGACGAGCGACAGTCAAAGGCGTGGAGCAGCTACGGAGCGGGCTTGGGAGGCGCGCGCGACGCACCAAAGAGCCACACGGGCGCGTAGTGGTTGAATCCTGTGAGGAGATCGCAGCGCGAGAGCCACCGCAGGTTGTTAGACGACGGGCCAAACTATATGAAGCGAAGGAAGGGGCGGCCCTACCCAGGAAGAGCCCATAGGACGCGAGGACGAGTCCGCACACGAGGTCCACGCCATTGAACGCGAGCAGCGCGAGGCTGGAGCACGCCTCCATGCAGCACAACATGGTGCGTGGGCGGGCAGATGCGCTTGTGCTCCAGTATGGACTCACAATGGAGCCTCAAAGTGGGTATTATAAATTTATACAACGTCCACAGTGAATACACGCATCCAAAACGAACGATTCAAGCGTTTCAAACAATTTATCAAAAAGAATACTTGCAGAAATACATAGATCACATATACCAATATTAAATCAAAGAGATGTCGCTACAATGGAGTGGTCGAGCGACCTTGAAGAGCTCTCCACAATCGGAAAGAACGCTCAGCGCGACGGCCCGATCGATCCCCATGGGCGACTCGTGCGCGGAGCTGTGCTCGGGCAGCGCGCTGTTCGTCTTCAACGGCGTGGACATCGTCTTCGGCGTCGCTCTCACCGTCTACAGCCTCTTTCTCGGTGCGCCCTCCTTCCGTCAGCACAAAACAAGTCTCCCCCCTCTTGCCCTACCACGTATTGAACCGATGGCTTGCTCCGCCCTGGTAGGCGTCAACCACTACGCGCCCGAGTGGCTCTTCGGCCCCATCCTGGCGGTGGGAGTCGTGCTCGTGCTCACGGGCGCCATGAGCTGGTGCGGCGCCGCGCACCGCGGCTGCTCGCTCTGCCTCACGCTCTCGTCCTACCTGCTGATCGTGCTGGCCATCGCCGAGCTCGCGCTGGGCGTCGCCATCTTCACGCAAGGCGCCACGATCGACGCCTTCCTGCGCGAGCACCAGCACGAGCTCCACCTGACGTATGATACGCTGCTCTCTGCTGTAGTTGGCCTGGTCCTCTGCGTCCGCACTGGCCGAGGAGCTCTCTCTCTCTCTGACGCTCGCCAATATGTCCGACGCCCCGACGTGTAGGGACGACCAGCTGCGCAAGCTGGAGCACAACAAGTTCCTGCCGGCGTACGCGCTCGTCGGCCTCTTCGGCATGGAAGTGCTGCGCTTCTGCTTCAGCAGCGGGCTCTCCCGCGCGCGGCGGCACAGCAAGTACCGCTACCGGTCGCTCAACGCGCTGCGCGACCTGGACGACGAGCTCCTCGGCGTCAAGAAGGAGCAGGTCGGTAGCCTTTTACAGCCGCGTAGCTACTTGTCTCTGCCCAAGCTGTGCTCACCTCTCGTTGCCATGGATGCGCAGGAGATCTCGACCAAGTACGCGCACCTCAAGGACAAGTACAAGAGCAAGTACAAGGCGCCCGAGGCCACGCCGGTGGCTTCGGCCAGAGACAGCACGCTCTACGTGTAGAGCGCCGTCCTTTGGCATGGTACGGTGCTCCCTACTGGCCATGCAGCGCTGTTCTACACCCGAACGTTGAGTTGCTTCGCGATCGACTGGACGGCGCAGTGCGCCTCTTGGTTCCGCCGCGAGCAGTCCACCGAGACGGCCGCGACCTGCTGGCTGAGCCCCTCGAGCGTCTCGTGCGTGTCCGCGCCGGAGCTGCGCACCTCGTTGGTCAGCGCGCGGATCTCGCGTGAGCAAATGGTCATGCCCTCGTCCACCGCCTCCCGGATCCGGGCGTGGTTCTTGAGCACCGCGTCGATCGCCGCCTTGGTCTGCTGCTCGTGGCAGCCAAACGCGTCGCGGAGCGCGTCCAGCCGTTGCGAGAGCTGCGCCTTGTCCATCTTGGCCTGCCGGTCCACGAGCTCCCGCAGGTCGTCGAGCTTCCCCTTCCAGTGCGACTGCTGGTTGCTCACGAGCGCCTTGACGACCGTCTGCGACTTGGCGAGCGCCTGCACGTCCGTCGCGAGCACCACCGTCGACCGACTCGCCTCGTCCTTGTATGCGAGCAGCTCGGCCTGCACGTGACTGGTCTCCTCTTTGAGCCGCTGGAGCGCGTCGGCCGCCTCGTCCTGGGAGCTCAGCAGCGACTGCAGGGCCTGGGCCGCGTCGCGCTCGCGCGTCAGCAGGTCGTCGGCGCAGTGCCGCACGCGCGCGAGGTCCGACTGCGTCTCGTACAGCGACTCGGACAGCTTGGCGAAGCCGTCGCGCGTCTCGGAGCAGCGCCGCTCCGCCGCGTCCTGGAGCTTGCGCTGCCGGCCGTCGACGCGCGCGTGCTGCGACTGGAGCACCTGCACGGCGCTCTCGACCTTGGCGACGCGGTCGCGCAGCTCGCCGGTCGTCTCCGACACGTGCCGGTGGATATCCTCTACAGTAGAAGCGCGGATAGCGCGCCAGCTGAGCGCGTGTCGTGCCGTGGACTCTACAGACATGCGATGGGTGGGGACAGCGGAGCACGCACCGATCTCGCACGTGAAGGCGTCCGACAGCGCCACGAACGCCTGGCGAAGCACGCCGACCTGCGCGCCGTATCAAGACGCTGAGAGGGGCTTCGTCGTTGGTCGTAGTAGGGCGCTAATCATCCGGTGGACTCTACCTTGTCGTGCAGCTCATGGAGCAGCTCGTCCTTCTGCGCCGCCTCTCGGGTTTGGTCCTGCGCCATCGGTACAGTCCGGTGACTCGAGTCTGTGGTCGAATTGGCAATCCGCTCTAGCTCACGCTCACCCACCTTGAGGTCCCTCCTGATCTCTTCCAGATCGTTCGCTAGACCGTTCTGCGGCACCAAGAGCACGTCGGATGAGCTACTAAGCGCGTGTCCGAGCGCCAGCGCTCATAGAGCGCACCGCACCGTCTTCTTGGTCAGCGTGACGGACGAGAGCGACTTGTCGGTCGTGGCCGCCAGCGCCTTGGACGCCATCGTCGCTCGCCGCATTGCGTCGTGGTTACCTGTCGATGGGCCGTTAATTTCCCCCCTAGAATGACTATTTTGAACCCACGAACAGCTTCAACAAGCGCATACTATACGTCCAGCATGGTATACATATGTTTGCGCTGAATCGGACCTGCTATTGGTCAATCGAATTTGTATGTATATTTTTAACCAATCGAAGCATTGACGGTCTATCCAGTCGCCAATTTGGAGACAAAATGCAGTTATACAGTAATAAGCTTACCGGCACTCCACTGCGGTGGATAGCAATTGGGCCAAACCAGGCCGATTGCAGTACCGGAGAATTTGAAATAGTTGCATCACATGAAATAGTTGCAACACTGAGTAAAAAGTCAAATCACGACAAATTATTGTGACGAGACACCCCGTCAGCAACAAACTTCCATCCTACGAATGCGCAAAATAAACATTCACTCTCCGACTGCCCTGCTGCCAGAAGTCAAGGCGGGCCTGGCGCTCATGAAGCGGCCGGTGGGCAAGGCGCGGTGGGCAAGGCACGGTGGGCATGGCGTTCAGCGACGCGGGTGATCCGCTGCTCATGTTGGTGCGCTCAGACGCAGCCGTGACCATGCCGGGCATGTGACGGGGTCACACAGCACTAAGCACGAGAAAGCGTGCTCACCGTTCACGGTGTATTAGGACAATAACAGTCAAATACACTTGGCCTCACTATGGGCCCTGATGTAAATAACACTTGTTGTTTATCCTTGCAAAATGGAGACTGA
>JAADXZ010000940.1:0-11068 GCA_023338055.1 Phytopythium mirpurense
GCACGACGGGAGCCTCCGTGGTCGGAGTATCATCAACTGGAACGACTGGAGCTTCGGTGACTGGAATCTCGACAACTAGGGTGACCGGAGCTTCGGTGGCTGGAATCTCAACGACAGGGACATTGGGGACTTCCGTGACTGGAGTCTCAACAACTGGAGTGACGTTGGGGACTTCCGTGACTGGAGTCTCAACAACAGAAGTGATAGGAGCCCCAGTGACAGGAGTCTCAACAACTGGAGCAACGGTATCCGTGGTCGGTGCGACTGTAGAGTCAACGGGTGCAGCCGTCGCGGGAGCAATCGTGGCAGCGCTGTCAACGTACGCGGGGTACAGAGAGCAGAACTTAAAAGCCGCAAACTCGATCAAGTCAACACGCTTGCAGAACCGGCAGCCGTCGATGAAGTAGTCGATATCGAGGCTTGTGACCGACAAGTCCGGGACAACGTCGATCCCAAGTGCTTTGAACGCGGCGTCAATCGAGCACTGCGAAGAAGAGAAGTCGGCTTGGCTGAACACAGGTGCTTCGGTAGCGGAAGCGGCATCAGCAGCCGGCGCAAGCGTGCCGACTACAGGAGCGGCCGTCACAACAACAGGAGAGATCGTCTCGACTACTGGTGCAGCCGTGACATCGACTGGAGTGGACGTACTGCTGACTGGCACCTCGGTTGCGGCGACCAACGCGAACGTAGAACAGTCGGCGAGGTGAGCAGACTGAGGAGTCACCATCTCCCTGCAGAAGCGGCATTGGTCGTTGTAGCAGCCCAGCCCTCCGCTCGCACAGGACCCGTCCGCGACAGCACGAATGCCAACCGCAAAATCCCCCTGGGAGACGGAGCAGCTACCTGTTGCAGTGGTGGTCGTGCTGCCGCTTGCAGGCTCCGGAGCAAGCGTTGGGAAGTGGTAGCCGAGTCCCAAGCACGAGAGCAGGTGTGCAGACTTGGACGTCTCCGAGTACTTGCAGAAGCGGCACATGGAGTTGTAGCAGCCGAGCCCTCCGCTCTCGCAGCCCAAGTCCGGGATCGCTTGGATGCCCACCGCGATGTCGCCGGCCGATGCAGCGCACATGTTGGTCGTGTCCTGAGCTGTGACGAGCAGAAGCGAGCGTGCGCTGAGCACGCAGACCGCAATGAGCTTGGACAGGGCCAGCAACTCATTGCCGAGCACCATCTTGTCTTCTCTTCAGCGCCGGCGAGCGTCGGATGCGTGCTGCAGGCGGCTGAAAGAAGAATGAGGGAACGGTCCAGGCTCGGGCAAAGCCCACCCCTCAAGCGTCATCTGGCCGCCCCTTCCTCCTCATCATGGTAACGACCTCACATCAGGAGACGAACCGGATTCCGTGCCGAGAATCTCTCGTTTGCAGCACGAGCAGCACACGGAGGCGGCGGCACTTGCCTTGCTTGTTGTTCGCGCACCGGTTGGAACCCAGTGCAACAGAGCGATTTCTTGGGGCGTTTTCTCTGCGCTTCTCCCGAAACAACCAGGCCGATCTCCACGGACCGCAGGTTGATAGCAGCTCGCCAAGTTCAATCCGGTCCTGTCGCACAAGCGCCGCCGCATGGCACTCGTCCAGCTCTTCGGTCGCCGTTTCGTTGAAACGAACGGGTGCTCAAGGTGGAAGAACGAGCAGCAGCGCAGTTTGCAGCTTGGGCACAGGACTCGCTGCTTCCGACGGCTGAAGCGGATTCAACTCGTTTGACACAAAGTCAGCACCGTAGCACGAAGCGCAGAAACCCCGCGCGCGACATTTGGGAATCCGCGAGGAACAACGCTGCACGAGCAGTGTCGCGTTCAGAGCCATGGTACAGCAAAGGCGGTCCTGTGGCCGGCTTCTGGTGATTGCAGTCTTCGCAGTCGCGGTCGTTGCAGCATCACCAACATCTGTGGCGAGCGCGGAGGCGCTCTGTCCACCCGTCTCGCTCCAGGAACGAGCGCTGGGCATCGACATCACCGACGATCCGTCGTGTGGAGTCTCCCCCGACCCAAGTCTAGGCTGCGTCACCCTGCGCTGCCGGTATTGCCAGGCGAGACCCACGCTCCACTCGTTCCAGTATTACCCGTGCGCTTCTTCTCCGTCGACGGCCGAGCCGACACCTTCTCCCTCTCCAGCACAGCATCCGTCTGCCGAATGCGTCGCGTTAGTGTCACCGACGGAGGCGACGGCAGGGTTGAGCGCGGCTAAAGACGTGACGTGCGCCACCGATAGCATGGGCTGTGTCAGCAATAGCTGTCGCCTGTGCCGCCTCAACGACATGACGGCAGGTCTTGACGCGTTCCGAAGCTGCACCGATTTGCAGTTTGCCATTGCTCAGCCGGAAAGGCAACAACGGTGCAACATCCAGGTGCCAGCGAGCGAATCTGAGCTGGGCGTGGCTGTTGTCACGGACATGTCGTGCGTAGAAGGAAGCCCCGATTGCGTCGGCGTGTGCCGATACTGCAAGCTGCCCGAGTCGACAGTCACCGGACTCGACTTCTGCCCTTCGGCGATCGCAGCCGCGATAGCTACCGCGACGCCTCCAGCGAAGACAACTCCGTCAAAAGCTCCGCTGGGAGCATCATCTTCATCGTCGCTGGATCCATGTGACGTCTCGTTGCCCGTGGCGCAGCAAGACGCCGGCTTGGACATCATCGCCGACACTTTGTGTGCGAACCGTGGGTCCATCTCGCTGTTTGGCTGCTTCAACCCGTCTTGCCGACTATGTAAGCGTTTCGACAGCGAGTACTCGGCGGAGTTGTCTGGTTGCGAGGTGGTCCCGAGCGCCATTGAGAACGCTACCAACATCCCAGCCGCCACATTGGAGAACGCCACTGATGCTGACACCATCGTCGAGCCCGAGTGCTTGACCCGGTTGCCACCGGGTGCGTCAGAGCTTGGACTCTTCGTGGTGACGGATTTGAGCTGCGCCTCCAACTCTTCCGGTGACTTCGGGTGCCTTAGCGCTGCGTGCCGCGTCTGCAAAGTGTTTGACACGGCGCTCACGGCCTCGCTGCCCTTCTGTGAGACCGGACAAATCAGCGCGAGGGACGTGCAGCATGTCGAGCCAGTAGCGCGGAATGACTATCTGATAAGCGGCGGTAGTGAAGCCGACTCCGGTGCGGACGCTTCCGACGGAGGGAGCGTCACAAGTCTGTTGCCAGTCAGTGGCATGGTCGTCGTGGTGTTGGTCACTGGCGTTGTCAGCACCGTCGCCATGCTCGCACTCAAGCGGATGAGTCTGCGCCGCACGCAACAACGAGCACACTGCCATGGGGACTCGGTATAAGTAGAAAGGAGTATAATATATATGGCTTACCCTCTTGCGCTTGATTGCTCGCTCACCCAATTTGTCTCCCGGTGCCGAGTGCGTTGCTTCCTTAGCCGTCCTGCGCGTCAGTACTGCGCTTCGCGCGGCGCCACAAGTCCATGAGCGCTGCCGTGTCGACGACATCGGCACTGAGGATGCGCTTGACAGTCTCCAGCGGCAGGTCGCTCTGCTGCTGCTGCTGCTGCAGCTGCTGCTGGAGCGCTCGCTCAAACTGCTCCGACTTGCGCGCGGCGCAGTCAATCACCTCCTGCGGCAGTCGCGCGAGCATGGCCACGTTGATACCGTAGCTCTTGGGGCACATGCCCGGCGCGAGCTTGTACAGGAACGTGACGCGGCGCTCGTTCTCCGGGTCCACAAGGCAGCCCATGTGCGCTAGCGCGACGCTCTCATGTGCCTCGTACTCCTCCACCAGCGAGTGGTAGTGGGTCGCAAATAGCGCGCGGCACCGCACGTCGCGCACGAGGTGCTCCACGACCGAGTAGGCGATGGCCGTGCCGTCAAACGTCGACGTGCCGCGCCCCAGCTCGTCCAGGATGACCAGCGAGTGGCGCGTGGCGTGGCGCAGGATCGTCGCCGTCTCGGCCAGCTCCACGAACAGTGTGCTCTGTCCGGCGAGGATACGGTCCGACGCGCCAATGCGCGTGAACACGCGGTCCACGGGGCTCAGGCGACACTTGCTCGCCGGCACGAAGCAGCCGAGCTGCGCCATCAGCGCCAGCACGCACGTCTGACGCAGCAGCGTCGACTTGCCGCCCATGTTGGGCCCGCTCAGCAACAGCATGGACGTCTCCCAATCGATTCGCGTGTCGTTCGGGATGAAGTCGCCGTCGAACGAAGCCGCGACGCATGGGTGCACGCCGTCCGCAATGTCCACGAACGGGCGCTCGCTCGCCACGAGCTCCGGCCGTACGTACCCGTCGCTCTGGCTGCTAACGAGCGCCAGACTCAGCAGGCAGTCGAGCACCGCGAGACACTGCACGGCCTTCATCCAGCTCTTGTAGTCCTCGTCGAACTTGTGGAACATGCGCCGCGTCTGGTCCTTGAACGCTTGCTCCTTGCGGTCCTCGGCCGCCGCAAGCCGCTTCAGCAGCCCGCGGATGGTCGGCGTATGAAAGCGTTTGTATCCTTTACGCCGCGACTTGAGCTCGTACTCCTTCGGCTGCTTGCGCAGAGCGCTCTCGGGCACTTCAATCTGGTACCGGTCCTCCTTCTTTTTGGTGCCAAAGTACGCGAGCTGTCGGCACTGAAGCGCCTTGCGTTGCTCAACCAGGTACGCTTCGAACTCGGCCTCAACCTCTGCTATCTCGGCGATCGCACCGTCGTACTCGGGGTCCACGCCCTCCTGCGGGATGATGACGCCGCTCTTCTGGGCCGCCGCCTGGTCGAACGAGTGGCGGAAGAACTCGAGCTTGTTCGTCAGCTCTGGGAAATGCCCGCTCTTGAGGGAACCGCGGTCCGCGTCCGTGTGGATCTTGAGGACCGTCTGCAGCAGCGGCGACTCCAAGCGCGCGAGCCGCGGGCCGAGTTCGTTCGCGAGCGCAACAGCCGAGCCAAAACCGTTCAACACGGAGACAAAGTCTCGGATCTTGCGGATGTTGTACGTCGCGCTCTCGTACATGACGGCACGGCTGTCTGGGTGCTCACGCGCGCGATGCGTCGAGCCGAGCGCGTGGATGCGCGAAAGCAGTCGCTCGAGGTCGGGCAGCGACTTGAGGCGGTCGCGCAGCTCTAGCAGCAGCTCGCCGTGGGCGCCAAGTTCCTGCACGGCGTCCAGCCGCTCGTTGATGGCGGAGACCTTACACAGCGGCTTGAGCACCCACTCCTGGAGCAAGCGCTTGCCAAAGCTTGTGACCGTCTTGTCGAGGATGTCGATGAGCGAGCCTGAGCGCGTGCCGTTGTAGCTGTTGGTCAAGATCTCCAAGTTCTCGATTGTCTGCGCGTCCAGCACCACGTACTCTTGTCGCAGTTCGCCGTCCGCCTCCGTCACGGCTGCCTCGCTCTGAGCGTGCGCTTCCTCATCGGCCGGCGTGTACCGCCTAAAGTTGCCAAGCGACACGAGCTCCTGATCAATGATGCAGCGCCGCAGGTGCCACACGCATCCGCCCAGCGCGCTGACGGCGAGCATCCCGTCCGCCTTGACCGTTTTGTCCATCTCGAGGAACTCTAGGACCGACTCGGGCCAGCCACACTCAGCAAAGTACCCGGCGCTGTCTAGCTCGTCCACTGTGCGCTGTGCGCCCCAGAACTCGCTTCCAGCGCGCAGCTCACTCCGCACAGCGTCGGGTGCAGCAAACTTGAGCACCGAGCGCGAGGCCTCCGACAACCCACCGCGCTCATTAATGACTTCGACGACCGCGAACTGCGCGAGCAGGGTTTTCAGACGGTCACGCTGCTCCGTGTCGCTGAACTCGCCGATCTGGATCGCTCCCGTCGCGCAGTTGATGAGGCACACGCCCACGCGGACGGCCATGACCGCTCCGTTAGCTGGGTGGTGGCCGAAAGAGTTGTGGTCCTGCGACTCCTTGAGCGCAAGCAAGAACCTGGCGGTCGCCTGGTCGCGAGAAGAGACGCGCGCGTCCAAGAAGCTGGCCGTGTTGGTGCCGATCGACAAGAGCGAGCAGACTTCGCGGCGCACGACCTTGGCCTTCTTGGCCAACGTGCTGTTGCGCTCCTTGAGCATGTCCGGCGTCTCGGTCTGCTCGACGCGTGCGACGCGGTAGCCCTTGGCAACGAGCTGCGACGACATCTTGGAGTAGGCGATCTCGGGGAAACCCGAGTGGGCCTTCTCACCCTTCATGTAGATCAGCCCGAGCTCCTTGAAGCCCACGTCCGCGTCCATATGGAACAGCTCGTAGAACTTGCCCACTTTGAAGAACAGCACCGTGTCCATGTTGCGCGCCTTGACTTCCCACCACTGGACCATGGCCGGCGTCTCCTTCTTGAGGAACTCCGGTGGCACGTACAGCGTACGCGGGTCGTACTCTGCATCCCCCGGCTTGTTGCCGTTCAAGTCCTTGCGCTTCTCGTTCAGGAACGCGAGCGAGTCGTGGATGTGGTTGCCCGCGCCAAAGACGCCAGCGGGGACACCGGACATGCACGCCTCTGTCGCAGCCGACGACGCCTCGATTGATTTCTTCTTGGTGGCAGACGACGGAGGCGACGCACTAGGCGTCGAAGCCTTCCCGCCTGCCTTGCTGATGGCCGCATTCTTCGCGCGAGGAGGGGGAGATGAGAAGGATGGCCTAGCTTTCGGCTTGGGCGTCTTAGATGCTGAAGGGCGTTTACGAGGCGCGACTTCCTCTTCCTCCTCCTCGTCGTCCATGGACTCGTCCTCCTCCTCTTCGTCATCGTCGTCATCCTCGCTGGCTTCGCTCGCGCTGAACTCAGACTCCTTGTCGCCATCACCAGCGCTGTCCTCCTCCTCACTGCTTACAATGTTCTTGGACCGCTTGATCGGCACCGACGGCCGTGCCCGGCGCGGCCGCGAGTCGCTCGCAGTAGGAGGTGCTACCACGTCGGGCATGTCCTCGTCCGAGTCGCTGTCGTCCTGGATGATGATCTTCTTGGACGCGCCGACCAGGACGCGCTGCTTCTTGGGCTCCGGCGCGTCCTCTTTGGCTCTTCGCTTGGCCCCAATCACGCGCTTGACACCCGCATCGTCGTCCTCGGAGCTCGTGCCGAGAAAGTCCTCGTACGGCTTGCGGGTCGTGCCGCTTGGAGACACCAGGTCTTCCTCCTCTTCTTCCTCTTTCTCCTCCTTGCCCACTCGCTTAGTGCTTGACTTATCGGCCGCGCCGTTGGAAAGTCGCTTGCGCCCGGCCTTGGGTGAAAAGGCGATGCGCTTGGTGACGCCGTCCGCGCCGTCGCTCGTGGGTGTTGACTCCTTGGCCGCTTTGCTACGGCCGGTAGAGTCCCCGCCGCTGCTGCTTCCGCTGGGTTTGCCCTTGGCCGCCGACTTCTCCGCCGACGACGCGCCGCTCGGCGGGCTGAAGAAGCTCAGCAGCGACGTCTGCTGCTGCTTGCCCTTGGTCTTGGCCATCGCTTCCAAGATCAGCGCGCAACGCAATGATGGTGACACTGAAGCCCAATTTGGCGCGCGATTGTTTGGCGCGCTTTTTGGCTGTCCGGTGCGGTACCATACCGAAAAATACTGGCTACGTTGTTTACCGGTATTTAATCGGTATATTGGATGAAAATGCGAGGTTATATTAGATCCTCAAGCTTTTCAGGATCCGAGAGGTATCAATCCGAATATATCCGTAGCCCTACTCCCCACAAGTATACTCGGGGGCGGCTCGCTTCGATTGGTGGTGGTGGCGCTGAGCTCCCGGCCGCCAAAAGCCTCGAGCGGCCGATGACATAGCGCGGGGCCCACACAGTTTCCAGAACCCGACCGTGAAGCAAGAGAGTCATGCCTTCCTACAGCCAGGAGCCGGAGGACGCGCAGCGCGCCGCCAAGGCCCGCGGGTCGCACCTGCGCGTGCACTTCAAGCACTGCCGCGAGGTGTGCCACGCCATCAAGGGTATGCCGCTCAGCAAGGCCAAGAGCTTCCTTGAGGCCGTGCTCGAGTACAAGCAGGCCGTGCCCTTCACCAAGTTCACGGGCGGCTGCGGCCGCCACGCGCAGGGCAAGCTGCGCGGCGCCGCCGGCGACAAGTGCAAGTGGCCCCAGAAGGCCACGAAGATCATCCTCGACCTGGTCAAGAACGCCGAGGCCAACGCCGAGGTTAAGGGCCTGGACACGGACAGCCTGTACATCTCGCACGCGCAGGCCAACGCCGCGATCAAGCAGCGCCGCCGCACCTACCGCGCGCACGGTCGCATCGGGCCCTACATGGCCAACCCGGCGCACATTGAGCTCATCCTGACGGAGAAGCGCGCCAACGTGGCCAAGGCCGTGGAGGAGCCCAAGGCCGTCAAGGTCTCGCGCAAGCGCCAGGCTCAGCTCCGTCTCAAGTCGGGCGGCGGCGTCCCGGCCTCGGCCTAAGCAGGCTCGGGCACAGCTTGCTGGAAGCACGTGCCGGTTGCGGCTCTAGTGGGTCTCGACTCGGCGACTCCCGCGCGCTAGCAAATCGCAATCACACGCAGGTTTTGGATGATGGAAACACACACTCGGCCGTCTCGGCTCTCGGGCTCTTCTCTCGTCTTGTCGTTCTCGTTTCGGATGGTGGCGGTGCGCGCTCAGTTGGCGTGCTCTAAAGGGGAAGGAGCCAGCAGCGACGTCGTTGGAGACGAAAGGAAACAGGCAACAGGTGGAGGACGACAGCGAGTAAGTGCCGCGCAAAACTGCACGAGCTGGTGGGAGGCCACGAGTGAGCGGAGAGAGAGCATCCAGGGGTGAAATGCAGTGACGGTCTGGATCGAATCATTTTGTCTTCGAGGAGGGTTCTTCCGCCAGTCGTGAGGGTGCCAAAGCTGTCTACTGAAGTTGTCGGCGTCGGTCTGCATGGCATGCGTCTCGGGTGCTGGCTGACTGTCCTATACGGAGATGCCACGGAAGATAGCACGGCACGCTCAGTCCACACCAGGGACACACTCAAAACCTTGTCTGCAAGTTTCACTTCCTCTTACCGATACCAAATCCGCATCGCAGCGCGAGCAGCCAGCCCGCGCCAACGTCTAAAACTCCGCCTCGGACTCCTCCGAGTCGGACGCGCTCGCATCTCCGTCGTCCTCCGCGTCGTCTTCGAACTCGGCGTCCTCCTCGTCCTCGTCGGGCTTTGCGCCGCTTCCCGCCAAGACAAGCGCGCCATCGGCGTCAGGGATCTCGGGCTCCGGCGCGTACGACATGCCCTGGGCAGCCGACCGCCGCGGGCGGCTGTTGGTGATGATCAGCGACGTATCAATGTCTTCCAGCTCCTTGTCGCGCGCCCGCTTCTTCTTGGCGGCGCTAATGTCTCGCGAGCTTGGGTACCGACCGTGGAAGCGCACGCCAGTCTCCTCCAACCGATCGCGCACCACCTCCTCGGCCTCCTCGACAGACTCGACTGCCTTGAGGTCCTTGTAGACTTTAGGACTGCAATACAGTAGTAGCGCCAAGTGAGAGGCGTTCGTTTCCACTTGATCATGGACAGTTGATGGCTGCACCACAACTCTGTACAGGCATCGGATACGTACTTGAGGACGCCAGCAGCGCGCCCGAGCTCCTTCAGCGCCGCCAGCCCCGGAGGATCTGACTGCTTAGCCGCCGCCGCCCTAGGCTTTTTAACTGCCGGTGACGCTTTCCGGCTTGATGCTTTGGGCGACTTGTGCTCCTGTACGTTGTGAAAGCACGCCGTCAGCCTTGAGCCCACCCCATCGACCAGGCAGCTACAGTTGAAATGGACCAGTGCACGAACCGATACTCGTCGCCGTTTCCTCGGCACTTCGTCTTCATCTTCTGAATCAGCGTCCTTAGCACTCTCCGACTGCCCAGCATCGCTGTTTGCGTCGTCCTGCTCGTCGCTGTCGTCTGAAATGGCGTTGCGGCGCTTCTTGGCCGCTGCGTGCGACCGCCGCGGCTTCGGCACCTCCTCTTCCTCCTCCTCCTCGTCTTCCCCACGCTGGTCATCCACGGTCTCATTGTCCTCCGGCTGCTCCTCATAGCCCTGACACAGGGAGATCATATCGAACACCTTGCTCTTGATGACGGACTTCCATTGCGCCCTGAGCTCCGATGCGTCCACGTCGAGCTTGGTGGCCACCGCGTCCATCACCAGCTTCAAGGTGACCAGGCTCGCCTCCATGCACGGGAGCACCTCGCGCATCGCAGTGTCGATCGACTCGGCAGTCACTGCAGTGGCCATGGTTGCCCTGCGATCGTATGACAGCACAAGTCGCTTGCCGCGCGACAATGGCTTGCTTGCTCTTTAGGACGTAAAGCTCCTTGACTGGCGCCAAAAAAGACGAGCTGACGCGCGAAATACTACCGTTCTATAATCTGCTAAATTTATAACAGATGCAAAGTACTGTGGTGATTCTCAAAACTGCAGATATTAGGTACCGACGTGCCAACAAGTTGGCACGCAATAGTGGCCGGGTTACCGGGGTACACAATTGGTTACATATTGTCGCACATTTTGGAGTTACCACGGTTGTAGTTTGTTGCTCGGCGCGGCACTTCGCATTTGACGTTGTAGTGGCGATGGCGCAGCTTGCACGCTTGCGCGCCCGTGCCTCGGGGAAGGAAGAAGTGTTCGCCACGGTGAGCGAGTTCGGTGCATTTGTCGATCGGCAGCGGTCGCGTCGCGACGCATCATGCACACTTCGGATGTGCTACCTTCGTGGAGAGAACTTCACGGTGGGCAAAGGTATGTTCGTTCTCATACGGTTGAAGTAAATGGAGGGAGATTATCATGCATTTTGCTTCTGTTACGTTAGGGCCAACGAGTGCACGAGGCACGCACATCGAGTTCATCGACGAGATGTCCGCGAGTGACTTTATGGAATGCAGCCAACTGCTGGCGACGTTGCCGGTGAATGCAGCTGCTGAGGTGGTTGCTCGATTGACTGTCTGGCGAGAGGTTGATTTGTGCCTCATGACACCCGGTACGCTTAGCGCTCCACTGCTTGCTAACTGATTGAGATGCTGGCGGTCGAGTGACCTCGACCTGTTTTCTTTTGAGGCTCTATAAGTACTGTCTACGAGATACACCATGTCCGGAACGTTGGACGGTTCAATACCGTGCCGCAAGGCGTTGTTGGGGCGACGCAGCTTGCGACAGATCTTGGCGCGACGGATCTGGAGCCTGTCAGTAGTGCCGCTGAACGATTGAGTGCGATGTCC
>JAADXZ010000941.1:0-11065 GCA_023338055.1 Phytopythium mirpurense
GACGTGCGAACCTAACTACCTACTAATGTAATGGCTAATGAAAACCTACCTACAAATGTAACTCTGTGCCTCAAAGGCACCTACAAATGCAACGGGGACATCACCCCGTTACATATCGAGCTTGGAAGCGATGAGGACTCGACGGATCTCGCCACAGACTCTGTCCACGCGCATGTCAATGGAGGACAAGAACAAGAACTCGCAATCGAACTCGCGCTGATCGACAGTAGCTCCGACTCGGAGTCGGAGTCGGAGTCGGACTCGGACTATATCGAGTCCGACCCAGACTCGGGCTCTGACTCTAGTGACGGCGTGGCGGACGAGCCTCCCGCAGATCCAGCCGTGGTGGTCCGTGATGAATCAGACGCTGACGACCAGTTAGAAGGGGGCAGAGGCGTCTCGCATCAACCCGTCGCTCACGCCGCCAGCAGAGCTGTTGTGATCGGCTTGACTGGCGACGGAGGCTTCGTGGCCATTCCTACGTACGCTGAGGTGAGCAAGTGCGGAAAGCAAACAAGGCCAAAGAACGATCCGTTTCCTCGTAACAAGATCAAGAAGTCCCGGTACGACTCGGCCAAGATCGTGAAGCGTGACTCTAAGCGTGTCTACTGCGGCAAGAGCATGCGAACAAAGTATGTGGGCGATACTAGCTTCGTCGGCGTGGGAAGACTTCAACAACAGGCTCAGCGTTCAAGGCCCGAGAGTACTGTAGTCGACGACGATCAAGAAGAAACGAGCGAACATGTCGTGATCGAGCCCGAAGGAGTCCCTCCTGCACTGTGGCCACGAGACGTCAAGTATACGCAAGTCTCCCTTAATCCCCAGCAGATCCAGTTCAAGAGCGCAGGGACTGCCGAGCGGTGCATCTGCATCAGGGACTGCTTTGCCGACAAATGCCGAAACGCGTTGGCTGGGAGGTTTTGCGCTGCGGATACTTGCGCCATCTCCGGACGTTGCAGCAAAAAATTTTATACCAGCGCGGGAGTCGAGCTGTATATGACGGGAGGGGGTATCGGTGTGCGGGCAACGGAGTTTATCCCTGCCGGCTCGATGATTGGCGAGTACACTGGCGTGTAAACTACCCACGATTACGACGGCAACCCGGAGATAATCAGCGAGTACGTGTTGAAGTTTCAGACGAGACAAAGCTCCGGGGTCGCCGTCTACTTGGATGCACAGCAAGCAGGCAACATAACCCGGTTCATCAACCACTCGTGCTCGGCTCAGTGTGAGTTCATCGAGCTTCGACATTCTACGGAAGCAAGAGTGGCTGTTATGGTACGTACTTCGATCCAACCTGGCACGGAAATCACGGTCGATTATGACCCCAAGTTGTGGTTCAAGTGCACCTGCGGGTCTTCAAACTGTCGTGACCGATCGACAGAGCGTATTTGACAAATACATTTCAAAAGTTCAATTTAGTGATGGTTTAACCAATGCATCGATTAAGTAACCCAAGTGAAACGTTCAAGAAAAAGCTGTCTATTCATAATATCGACCCATTCATAGCCACCATTTCCATATATCACAATTTGAAATCCGAGCAAAATTGACAATGAAGTACCAAATTTACGTTAAAAATTTGTTGTAAGAAAAAGCCGTCTGTTCATGATGTCGACCCGTTCACAGCCACCAATTCCATGTATCACAACTTGAAATCCGAGCAAAATTGGCAACGAGATACCAGATTAACCACTGTTTTTTTTATGGCATCGACATTGCTAGAATTCTCACAAACCCCCAGTCAACTCTCCACCGCGCTCAGCTCTTTTCTTGTCGCGTATTGCGCTGCAAATGCCGTTCACCGTCTGGAGCCCAGGAAAGCTGTCGGCAAAGCTGTCCATGTCGTCGTTGAATCGCTCGCGAATGTACGTTGCAATACGCTTCATCTTGGACAGGCGTTGACGATATTTCTTCTTCTCATGAGGAAGAAAATCGACCGCAGCTCGGAACTGGTCGCGATCAGGATCGCTCGTCCAGTACTGCGTCACGTAGTCGCGCCACGACTTGGCATCCGACAGATCCGAGGTCAAAAGCGTCGCGTCATCACATTGAGCACCGTGACTTAATGCTCGTTCGTCATCGTCGTCACCTTGACCGTGGAATTTGCTTGGGCGTTTGTTCTTGATTTGCTCACTCGTGACTTCGCGAAGCACTTTCTTCAAACCGGCCTCGAAGTCAAAATCCTTTACTGACTGCCTGGTCGTTGTCGCGTGGAATACCACACCTCTAAGTACATCCCGCACGTACGGTCGATCATGTCAGGAGCTAATGAGTCTCCGAGCTGGTTTTCTTCTCGGTCGAGTACATCGTCGATGAGGTACTTCATGATTGTGGTGTTGGTCTCTGATTGCGCCCATCCTGCCCACCACTTGATCATCTTCAGCGACCAGCGTCGGTGCTCGGGCGCGAACATGAATCGATACTGAGCGGCTCCGCGGCGGAAGCAGTGGGATGTGAGCCACACAGTCTCCCCCATGAGACTTCGGTTGATTCCGCTTCCTTTGGCGGCCAAGTTGAGGATGCTGATGAAACTTCTGTCGGACATCGTGGACCCCCAAGAAATCCCGACAGAAGCGAAGCCTTTCTCCGTCGAAGTATGGGGCGGAGCAGTGTCTGGATCGAAGTGGTTTGTCTTCTGTCGCTTGTGAACTGATCCTGGGACGCGATTGAGAGCGAAAAACGCAGGCTCATCAGGGCTCCACTGATGATTCAGATTTGTAGAGACATACTCGAACCAGCGGGCGACGAAAGTCATCGCTTCGCATGCTCTCTCTTCCTCGGAGAGGTAGTGAAGATAGTACGTACGACTGGCTTGTGGGTCGTGGTCGGTCTTTCGATCTCGAATGACGAAGCAGCTGATTTGAACTTCCTTGTCGGGATCTGTCTTAGACGGCCGCGAGAATCCGAGCTTGATGTCTCGACGCTTCATTTCGAACACCTCGCTCATCCGACATATCCCGTAGAATGCTAGCGATCATACAGCAAGTAGCCATAGCCGCGTCTTCTCGTTGAACAGATTTTCTCCTTCCAGATGGCTCACAAGCTTTGTCAACTTGGGGAGTGACATAGGCGATGCACGCACAGGAGCATCCTCGCGGTCCTTCTTCTTCATCATCCCCTTCATCACCATACCAATGAGGGGAGCGCGTATTGGATTTCCACGAGCTTCGATTGTCCCGTCTTCACGCGTAATGACCTCCCAACGATCATGAGGATGACCACCTTCCAACATGGATGGCTTCGTGTAGTGCCAACCCAATGCGGCACGTATCTTCTCCCCTGGCCATCGTGTGTTGTTCTTCGTCGCAAGGTCGTTGACAAAAGCTGATATCGCGACTGGTAGTTCCGGAAACCTTTGAACTGTGGTGGAGCGAGCCAGAATTCTGGACCGGTCAAGCGATACGACGGTCTACGACGAGACAGACCGGTCCTAGCGGGTACCAACAATGGGGTACGTATGGCGCAATCCGGGACCATCACTCATAACCAGCAGCCACGACATAGTCGGCAACGACGACAGTCAATGACGACTATGATCGGCGGTGCCAGCTGTCGGCGATTGTCATGAGCAACGACGGCCGCCGTCGATTATGACTATCGCCAGAGATGACTGTGCCCAAGCAGGCCCCGTCGGCGACACCCAGCGGTAACAACTACTGCCGACAGGCGACTATGGCCACCAACGACTATGGCCGGCGACGATCTTGTCGACGACACCAAGTGGTAACGACTATCATCGGTGACGACTACGGCCAAGCGGGCGGCCGCGACTACGGTCAGCGGCGACCTCCGTCGGCGCCAACCAGCAGCAGCAGCTATGGTCGGCGACGACCATGATCGGCGGCGATGCTCGTCGGTGACATCCAGCGGCGGCGGCAAGGGTCGACAACGACTATGGTTGGCGGCGACTATTGTTGGCTGCGGCTAAGGTCAGTGACGACTTCTGTCCGCGACATCCGGCGGTGGATTGTCGGGTACGACTACGATCAGCGACGACTATGGTCTGCGACGACTATGATCGGCATGGACGCCGCCGTCAGCGACGGTGAGAACGATCGGACGACAGGAGGTGCGACAAGGGGAGACTAAATGAGTGGCCACTAGAGCTTAGGAGTGGATGAGTGCCACGTGGCGAGGTAGGGGTCAGTCGCAAATTTTCTACGAAGTACACAAGTCTTCACCTTTTTTGGTCTTCTCTCCACGCCTCATCCAGTCAATACACTCAAGGGGAGTGCCAATGTGTTCTGCAAGGTTTTGGTTACCTGTCATCGCGGACGCGTGACAGCATTGGCACTAGCCCCGCCATACCGGCCGGGCCAGACCAGCGATCGCCAACGAGGGGAGTCGTTACAGTCAACATTCACCGTCGCGGAGTGAAGATTCCCGCTTCGCGACATCTACTCCAGGCTCAACCTCTTGCGTGTACGTGCACTACCACCGAGATCGTAGTTGAGTCTACGATCGGCGGGTACACAACGTGATTCTGCAGGCCACATCGGAATAAAACCTCCGTTAGCCGACCTCGGGCGCGTGTGTGAGTGGCGATCCAGTAAATCTGGAACCGCGCTACACCACAGAACAATAGGATTGGGAAGGCCTTCTTGCTCACAGAACGTGGCAAAGTTCTTCAAGCTGCTTGAGTACGCTCGGGTTGTTGAAGGTTCGAGACGCTGGGATGCTATCTCTGCAGCCTCTCATGCACACCGGATAAATCTGCTTTCGATTGGCGTGTCGGTCTGCATCAACAGGCGTTGAATCAAGGATTAGACACACACGAAAACGTGCAGAACCACGTAAAAATCCATAGCCATGTACCGTTTGCTCGTACGCGCGCCCGCTTGCCTTTTCTTCCGCCCGCCCGCTCGTATGCTCAGTCGCGCGCCCGCTCATTGCTCTTTCACCCTCTCGATTTCTCCAGCTCGCTTGGTCGTCGTCTGTTTCAATTTCGCAGTCCGATGTGAATATTACGAACTTTGGATTTATCGATTATTTTATCAATCCGCACCCGGTATCTTCAATCACGCAGTTCTCAAAAACCACGCTCTGTATTTGCAGCTTTTGCAGCTTTTATCAGGTAGTGCTATGTTAAAATGTTGGGATGGAATATATTTTGAAATTTTCGGCATAAATCTGTTGCCTGAGCAACTGGATCTTGTTGCACCAGAGAGAGAAGTCACATGACCGGAGTCGGTATACAAACATCAGGTTCCTTTGCGTTCTCAGCATTCCTTTGCCCACGCACGTGCAACTACGAGTGACTAACCCTACCCCTAAACAGCTCACATACCTAAACTGGTATCGATATTTTCGGTGCGGTTACGAAGTGGAGTAACCCTTCGAGTTGCACCGTGCTTGAGAACTCCCGTTTCTTTTGCCTTGTACTGTAAGGATGAGGGTTTGGGTCAGTCAGGTTTCAAATTTGACCCGGGTCGCGTAAACCCATCAGCGAGAAAACTTAAATTTACAACAAATCGATTTACAATAACCTTTTAAATTGAATTGGTTAGCATTGTACGCAATCTGATTAGGTTATTCTGTAAAAATAGCGCACTCTCAAAACGGATTTCACACTACTGTACGTAAGAACGTACATTTTGGCAAATTAAACATTGAAACGTTTTTCTGATCTGTCCCGAATTTGTCCCGAATTCTATTAAAATTGATCATCTTTCCTTGTGATCTACGTTCAAGACATCAATATCGCGTAATTTCAATATTATTGAACTGTAATCCGTTAATATTGGTTCTCATCACCAGCATGCACGCACGCTCCAGTGCTCACTTCCGTATTCGCTCTCCAGCTTACAGCCTTGATTGAACCTCGCCCCCTTCAGCTCCGGCATGATTGGCACCGTCTACTTGCTCAAGCCGCTCGACAACAGCAGCAAGAGCCCGCCCGATTGAAACTTAAAACGGGCATCGTCAGGAGTCAAGGAGTGCAGGTAAAACACCAACGTGACGACTGCAATGCACTTGGCTGGCCAAGTGGGTGTGTATCTTCAGAGTGAGTGAATCCAAAGACTGACGATCAATCGGGCATGTATCTTCCTGCATCTTGTCGACCTCCAATCGTCGGCAGCCAACTCACGCGGCAATGTATGTATGAAATGAAATACCTCGGTCCCAATGCAGCGCGAACAACACACCATCTTTGGGATTTCCATGCTGGGAAGCGTTTTTTGGGTCAGGACAGCGCCAGGACATGCTATGCTGCCAATGCTGTGACTCACCGCCCTTGAAAAGCAATCGTCTCCGCTCTGGTGGCAAGTATTACGCCTGTAGAGTATGCAGCCTGTGCCATAAGGTAATAATTGATCACCACACGAAACACGAGTGCAAGGTCGTCGCATTTGGCGCAATCATGGCGCCAACATTTTGCGGAACCGACACCATCGATCTGTTTTGAAAAGGTCCCAAGCACTACAGTATGCGTCAGTATAAACGCACCTGTTCCACCGGAGTAATCGCCACCATCGCCCTCCGGACGAAATCGCCGTGATTTACAGTAATAATCGTTTATTTAGCAAACATTTAGAAAAGCGCCAGTGCCAAGCTCGTGTCTTCCTCACTTTATCTTAGTACAACTTTTCATATTCAGTCAGCGTGTAATGATTCAATCTCCACTCCAACCCCTACCCCTATCGGCTAATTTGCCGGGCAGCTCCATCCGCGTTTTGCCTCGACTGAACGGCTCCACTTTCTAATTTAGTCGCTGTCGCAGAAGACGGAGGAGCATCAAACAGCGGCAGGCTGTCGGCGGCACCTCTCCCTCCGCGAAGACATGACGACTGGGTATGGGGAGGCCATGACGCCGCGCGGAGACGGCGGCAGCGAGCCGGGCACGCCCCCGAGCGTGCGCGGGCTGGACAAGCTCAAGGACGTGGGGATCCCCGGTGCGTTCGACCTGCTGGCGCCGGCGGAGCGCAGCGGCGCGAGCCGCTCGTACTCGTCGTCGTCGACGCACTCGAACATCCTGTCGCCGCGGTACGCCAAGCGCGAGGAGGGAGCGGTCGGCGCCAAGGAGGAGGGGCGTGGCGGCGCGCTGGGCGCGACGGACGAGGGCGACGAGGTCGGCACGCCCAAGACGCCCGAGGGCGAGGAGAGCGCCGCTGCGTACCGCCAGGACGGCGGCCGCGACGGCGGAGGATTCATCAACCTGCCGCAGCTGTCGCCTCCGCAGCCCGCGGCACAGCGGCAGCTGCACAACCTGGCGGTGCCCTCGCCCGGCAGCGTGCATAGCAAGTCGGGCACGGCGAGCCACTTCCGCCGCAGCAACACGCACACGTACGTCAAGCAGCTGTCGCGCGAGTCGGCGCGCGAGCTGGCCAAGACGGCGCTGTCGCTGCGCGCCACGTCCATCGGCGACTTCACCTTTGACGCGCGCGAGAGCTCCGTGCGCGAGAACATTCGTCGCGTCCAGGTGCGACGGCGCCCGCCCTCCTCCTCCTCTCGTGCTGGCTACGGACGGCAATAAGCCATACTAACAGATCCTCTGGATGCGCAGGCGTACTCCCGCCGCGAGGCACCGCTCGAGTACACGCTGACGACGTGCGTGCGCCACAAGCACCGCAAGTGCACGCTGCGGCTGGACGAAGAGTCCATTTCCTGGACGCGCCGGTGCGTCTTGCACCCCCCCCCCGTGCCTGCCTCCCATCCCTCTCTCTCTCACACACGCTTACTCACTCTCTGATGGATCGATGGAGGCAGCAACAAGATCAAGGGCGTCATTGACACGGACGACGTGGTGGGCGCCGAGCACGTCGCCGGGAAGAAGGGCGCGTTCCGCGTGCACTTCTTCGTCAAGGGCCGCGGCTCGGGGGCGTCGGCGCTGCTGCGGCAGCCGCGCGCGCTGGTCTTCCAGTGCTCCAAGGAGGCGGCCGAGATGGCGGACAAGTGGGTCGACATGATCCAGGAGCTGGTGCGCTGGCAGGCGCGCGCGCCGCCGATCGCCGACAAGCGCCGCATCAAGGTGGTCATCAACCCGCACTCTGGCAAGCACCAGGCGCGGCGCATCTGGGAGGAGCGCGTGCGCAAGTACTTTGACCTGGGCAACTTTGAGTACGAGGTCGAGGAGACGACGCACGGCGGCCACGGGATCGACATGGGCAAGCAGTACTCGCCGGACGACGGCTTCGAGGCGCTCGTGTTCATCGGCGGCGACGGCACGCTCGGGGAGTTTATGAACGGCCTACTCTCGCGCCCGGAGCACGAGTGGCGAGAGATCGTCGCCGGCACGCCCATCTCGCTCATCTCGGCGGGCACGCAGAACGCGTTCGGCTCGGGCGCCGGCATCGCCACGGCCGAGGCGGCCGTGTACTGCATCATGAAGCGCAAGATCCGCCCGCTCGACGTGGTGACGGCGACGGCGGCGGCGGACCCGGACAAAGTGCATTACAGCTACTGCGGGCTCGGCTGGGGCGTCGCGGGAGACATCGCGGCCGAGTCGGAGCGCTACCGGTGGATGGGCACGTCGCGCTACGCGTTCCTCAAGCTCAAGCGCGCGGCCCTGATGCCCAAGAAGCACACTGGGCGCGTCCGGTACGTGCGCACGGAGCCGCAGCCGCAGCTGTGCAAATACGACGACATCCGCGACGCCGGCGCGCTCGACCAGTTCGAGATGGAGGAGGGCAACGTGTACGACTTTGATCGGAACAGCGGCATGCAGCGCAAGTCGTGGGGCGGGTACGGCGGCGCGGTGCACAGCCCCGCGAGCCGCCAGCGGTACCCGGAGGAGATGTGGACAGAGGAGACGGGCCGCTACATGGTCGTCGGCATGGTCAACATTGCGCCCGACGGCAAGTTCGCGCACCCGTCGGACGGCAACCTGGACCTCATCCTGACGCGCAAGGGCAACATTTTCCGTGAGCTGCAGCTCGGGATCCTCTACCTGATGGGCAAGGAGATCAACAGCCCGCTCATCTCGTACATCAAAGTCAAGGCGGTCGAGGTCCAGCCCGACGAGCCGACGGACTCGATGAACAACGACGGCGAGGTCCTGAGCGGCGGTCCGTGGCGGACCGAAGTCATCCCGAGCCTGTTCAAGGTGCTGTCGGAGAAGTAGCAGCGCCAGATCGTGCACTACAGCACTGGGCCCGCCACGAGATGACTGAAGTCTTGCGTGCACCGCGTCCCCCTCCTTCCCCTCCCCTCCCTCCTCAAACACAAGCACCCGCACCCCTCCTCGCCGCCACTGCTAAAAGAAAAGCAGCGGTGCGCCAATGATCGCGCTTCCGAGAGACGCTAGATCGCCGAGGCGAGGCCACCACGCCGGCCATCACGCTGTCGATGGGGTGCGCCACTCGTTGCTTGTGTGGGGGACGCGGACGAAGTCTATCAGCCGAGCGTGTGCCGCAAGGCGTCCAATGCATTCAGAGTGCTGTGAATACCTGCATTATCCCTTACTAGCCCCACTGGTTGCCATACCGGACACCGGACAGCCCAGCCCACCCACCCACCGCCAGCATCACTGCTCATACCGAGTCCGCATCACGTATTCAACGCCGAGCGTTCGCTGTACAGAACGCCCACGCTGTCCCCTCTCCGTCTCGGTTCGATACGTTACCTAAGTCCTTCCTCGCCGCAGCATACGCGCACTCGAGTGCGTGCTCTGCCTGGCTGTCCAGGCCTACGGCACTGTAGCGTCGGTCCTTCGTATTAGTCGTCGTCGTCCTGGTCGCCCGTGAAGGAGCTCGAGAACTTGACGATGGCGCGGCCGATGGCGCCGATCCACTCGTCCTTCTGCTTGTCGTTCTCGGCGTACATGTAGTACGTGCTGTCGGGCGTGGCCACCTCGAAGCAGCAGCGCTTGTTGGTCTTGTCCTCGGCCGACTTGACCGTCAAGCAGTCCGCCAGGTCGATCAGTCCGTGCGCCGGCTCCCCGCGCGCGCGGCAGAAGTACAGCTTGTTGCCCTTGAGCACGAAGTAGCGCTTGCGCCACTCCTTGAGCCACACGCTGCGCTTCGTCAGCTCGCCCTCGTAGTCCGGGTCCGAGATGTCCGCGTTCGAGTAGTCCCCCTCCATGGCTGGCGGCCCGCTTCTCCTCTCTCTCTCCCCGTCAGCGCCCTCACTGGTGGCGACCGGTTGGTTGCGCTGGCGCTTTCACTGGTGGTGGCGACGCTCGCCTCCTGCTCCCTTGGTAGCGCCTAGCGAGCTCTGTACGCCCGCCGGCTGTCCCTGCCCGCGCGTCGATCGATCCGAGCGCGGCCCTCTTCTCGCTCCCGTTCTCGCGTGCTGGGAAAATCGGTACGTACAGTATTCATTCTCTCGGAACATCATACATCATTTTACATTATATCAGGGTAACTTACACCAATTCAACGTTATATCAGGTGATCTGCACTTATTTTGTTTGAATAGTGTGTAAACATAATGCTGAAGCTCCAGGTTGAAGTGCGATGTGTGGTCACGACGCTCCTAAATGTGCTTGGGCTTCATGGTCTCTGCTCCTCGAGCCACTGCGACTAGGAAGTGTCAGCCAACTCACAGACACACGAGCCACACAAAGCCAGAGAGATTACTTATCGTGAGCAGCGACAAGGGCGACGTACGTCACGCAATGACCGCAGACAGCGTCCCGGTATGGTGCTGACCTTGGCGGGGGACGTTGAAGTCGTCTTGGCGGTGGTACTGGTCCGGAAGTGTCAATACTGGCCTCAGCACCTTGGCGTCCTGGTACTTAGTGAACGTGAATGCCAGGTCGGCAACGAACGCGGCGGCGACGATGAAGACAAACGTGACTGCGGCAGTGTGGCCACGACAGTCGCCATCGCAGTCGTCAGTGGGATCCACCGCCTCGAACAGGATGCCCGCAGCTAGCAGCAAGATTGAGAACCCGATCTCCGTTGCTCGCTCGACCATCAGCGTCAGCGGTTCCGCGAGTTCGCACAGGTCCACGACGAGCAGGTGCCAACCACTGAACACTGCGCTCGTGTATGTGGCCAGCATTGTGAAGACGACGGTGAACACCACGTCCGTATCCGCGAAGACGCGCTTGGACCCGAGCAGCACATTCACAAGCGCGATGATCGACCCTCCAGCCTGCAGGAAGCGGATGCCGCGCCGC
>JAADXZ010000942.1:0-11062 GCA_023338055.1 Phytopythium mirpurense
CGCTCTCGGTGAACAGACCCTTGTTGCTGGTCGCGCTCGCCGTCTGCAGGTCCTCGTGGTACCATCTCGTGACCCCTGACTGCTCCGCCGTCCGCGTCGGCGACGACAAGTCGGGCTGCGTGGACACCGTCAGCAGCGTACCGTACTTGACGTACTACAGAGCATCAACCAACGGTCTGATGGTCCCCGTCGTCCGTCAATGGCGCTGCAAGCGCTGGCAGTCGCCAACCGGTCTTCATCGCGCGAGCGACTGGCCGCACGTCCGGTCCAACAGAACAAGTCGTCGTCTCCGTCGCCAGCAGCCCGCGGAACGCGCTGGTCTCTTCCTCGAGCGACGCAAGAAGGCCCACGAGCCGCGTGCGCAGCGGCCGAACCGCCTCGGTAGACGAGCCGCAGCGCTTGACAACTCCCAAGGGCTCGAGCGACGCCGGGCTGCTCCGGTCGCTGGCGGCGTCGCCGCTCCACCAGCTCTGGATCCTCAAGCCAGCCCCGCTCTGCGCGCCGTGCTCGCCAGGCTCTGAGCGCGGCTTGGGCGGTCTCCTCCGCACGGGGCTGGCCAGATCGTCAGCGGTGAACGGACGCGCGCTCGCCTTCTGCTGCTGGCGCAGTGTAGCGTCGACGTGACTCTCGCACTCGCCGGTGTCCAGTATCGAGCGCTGCTGCAGTTGCGCTTCGAGATCGTCCGCCTCGTGTTGCTTGGCGACCAACAGCACCCGGCACTCTGCCGCACACACAGGTCAGGTGAGTGAGTGACTGCCTTGCCTCCATGACTCGGATCCAAGCGTTCCGGCCGTACCGTCGCGGACAACAAGGGCGGCCGCGTGCTCCGCTTGCAAGCGCTCCAGCCGTGTCTCGGTCGCTTCGAGGCGGCGCCGAAGGATCTCCGTCTCCGCCGCGTCGCCCTCATCTCGCTGGCGCAGCGCAGCCTCCAGGCGGCCGATCTCGGCGCTGAACGCGCTGTTTGCAGCGTTCAAGCGCTCATTCTCCCGCGTCAGCCGGTCGACGAGGGCCGTCAGCTCCGCGACACGCCGCGTGGCGGACGCGTCGTCCACTGCGGTGGGGGCTGGCCAAGACAGCGAGACGTCGACGACGGGTTGGCTCCAGTCGCGGGTGGTCGACGCCGCCAGCCCCGCCAGCGCCTTGCGCAGCGAGCGCATCTCTGCCTGGAGCACGTCGTTCTCAATGCCGCCGCACTCTCCGAAGGCGAGCGACGCCGAGTCGTGGCCCTTGAGGCCGTCTGTACTGTCACTCGGGTCCGTCTCACGGGCGTGCTCCCGTGTCGAGCGCTCTAGGCTTCTGCAGGAAGAGCCTTGGGCACCGCTATCGCATCGGCACGTCGCGTTGTCCATCGGCTTGTCGGCTTCCGCTGGGCTTTGTCGACAGCTCGAGCATCTCGACGCCTCCAGCTCGCGGATGTAGCAGCTTAGACTCTCGCTGCAAGGTTCGACACGCACAGTGTCAGCGCGAGTATGTATGGTGCACCAGTCCAACAGTCGTCGACGAGCTCGACGCACACTTTCTCGCGCAGCGTCTGCAGCAGGATCTGACTCTCTCGAAGGGTTCCCGCACCTGCGGCGTCGTCTGCCAGCACGTTGACGTGGGGCGAGTTGCTGACACGCTTGGCTCGAGCGCCAAAGCGCAGCGTGGACAGCGTCTCATCCGCGTGCGCCGCGCTGCTCGAGCACGTGAGCAGCAGGTGCGTCTTGGCGTTCCCGCCCAGCGAGTTCTGCAGCAGACGCGTCAGAACGCTGTCCCGGTACGGCACATGCCGCGTCTTGGCGTCCGCGAGGGCGTTGATGACGTTCCCGAGCGCCGAGAGCGACTGGAGGCAGGCCGCACGTCCAGCGTCAGAAGGAACGAGGCGCTCGACTACGCCTACTACCACGAGCTTCTAGCGTCGCGTCGCGAGAGCGCACCTTGTTGATGTGCTTGGCCTCGTCCAGGCGCGCGCCACTGGCCGACGTCTTCTGCGCTCGCTCCGACCCGGCCAAGTCGACGATCGACATGGTGCTGCTGCTACTGCCGAGGCTGGCGCCGCTGCCTCGAGCCGTAGCGCCCGTCCTGCGCTTCGTGAAGGTGAGCAACAGCACCGAGTGGCTCCGGCTCGAGGCCGCGTTCATCGCCGTGCACCCGGTGGATCGGTGCGCGGCCCCGCGCGCGAGCAGCGCGAGGCCCGTCTCGACGCGGTCGATGCTGACGGAGGTGGCGCCCTCGACCCACACGCCGCGCGCCTTGTCCTCGCGCAGCCGCAGCCGAGCGCTGTTGAGCGGCAGGAGCAGGTCGCGCAGCTTCTCGTGGTAGATCTCGACGAAGCTGGCCGTCAGCGCCGCGTCGAATTCGCCGCCCGCCGCGAGCGCGAGCGTCTGCTCCTGCAGCATCGTCAGCGCGCGCGGGATGAGGCCGTGCGCCTCGGGCGATGTGCCGCCCACGGTCGTGTGCGTCTTACCGCTGCCCGTCTGTCCGTACGCGAGGATGGTGCAGTTGTAGCCCGCGAGCACGTCGCTCACGAACGGCGCGCCGACGGACGCGAACACCTGCGCTTGCGTCGCGGCGGGAGGGAACACGGCGTCCAAGAACGCGCAGCTGGTGCTCGTAGCGGGCGCTCCACTGCCGGTCGAGGCGCTGGCCGCAGCTCCAGACGGCGCGTCAGCGGACGGAGCGCTACTGCGCTGCGTCACGATCACCGAGGCCGCGTCCTCATCAACGCGGACAGCCGCCGCGTCGGGACTGAGCCCGACGTCTCGTACTCGGCAGCTGACGAGCACTCCGTGGCTCGACGTGTGGCGCTCGGCACTCGACATGGCGGCGGCTCTGGGTGGCTCGGTGGCGCCGTCAAGCGGCTAGTCAACAAGAGCACGCGCACGTCAGCAGAGGTTAGTGCGACCGGTATTTATAGGGGAGCGCTCGCTCGCTCTGTCGCCTTGGGAACCCTCGTGATGCTCGGCAAAGGGCTCGGGAGTCCTGTTATCTACTTGAAGTCGCACGCCGCCAGACCAACAAGGCGCGCGCGTTCACAACTTCTTGTCCCGGTTCGTCGACGCCGTCGTGGTCGCGAAGAAGGCCGCGAGGCGCGCGCCGGACACGGGCATGCGGAAGAAGTACTGCCCCGGGCCGCTCACCTCGCGCGCCATGTCGTCCATGGAGAAAAGCGTGCGCGCGTTCGCGTCGTCCTTGTCGAGCTGGTCCAGCAGCTCGTAGCCGTGCTGCACGAGGAACTCGACGTCCGGCAGCTTGCGCTCGCCGTCCGCGCCCCTCTTGGCGGCGCGCAGTCGGTCCAGCACCTTAGAGATCGTGTAGCTGCGCACCTGCACGTTGAGGAACGTGCGCAGGTCGTACACGAAGCGCTCGCCGGCCTCGGAGAAGACGGGCGCGAACGCCCCGTGCTTCCAGGCGGCGTCGAACAGCGTGTCAGCCATGTGGAGGCGCCGCTGGGCCAGCAGCGAGTGCAGGAACTGCACCGTCGTGCCGAGCGGCAGCACGAACTTGCCGTCCGCGTCCGTGAGCGGCAGCCTCTCCTCGAACACGGCCTCGTAGCCTAGCTCCGGGTGGCGCTTCTTGACGCACGTGCGCACGAGCACGTCGTACACGCGCGGGTCCGCCGGGATGTGGTACTTGAGCATCTCTCGCCAGAGGTACATGGACCGCCCGCAGTGGTCCTCCTCGCGCAGGCGCCGGAAGAAGGCCTCGATAACCGACTCGTCCTTGGGCTCGTCTGCGTTCGGGTACAGTGCGCGCATGACGCCGTCCGGGTTCATGTACGCGGCCAGGCCCATGGAGCCCACGAGGCTGCCGCAGAAGAGCGTCGTGAGCATGTACTCGTGGAAGTTGATGAAGGGCACGAAGGCCGCGCCCATGGCGCCGACGCCGACCAGGGCCGCCTTGACCTTGCTCGTGTCGACCGTGCCGAGCTCCCCGTGGAACACGGCGTGCATCATGGTGATGTACGTGATGAGGTCGGGCGTGATCCCGCGCTCTTTCATCTCCTCGTACAGGTGGAAGGCGGTCGTCAGGTCGCTCGCCTTGCCGCACGCCTTGAGCAGCACGTTGTAGTGCACGAGGTTGGGCGCCAGCTCGGGCGAGGCCTGGAGCTCCTTCATGAGCGCGTGGGCGCGCTCAAAGTCCCCGGCGACGGCGTGCGCGTCCATGAGGATCGCGTACGTGTGCTCGTCGGCGCGCAGTCCGTCGCGCTTCATGTCCTCGACCAGCGCGAGCGCCTTGGACACGTGTCCGGCGCTCGCGTAGGCGCTCATGAGGCTGTGGTACGTGATGTTGTTCATCTCCAGGCCCTCGTCCTTCATTTGGCGGATCAGCCGCGTGACGCGCACCGAGTCGCCGGCCGTGCCGCAGAGCCCAAGCAGCGCCGAGTAGACGCCGACGTTCGGGATCGTGCCGCGCGCCAGGGCCGCGTCGTACAGCTGGAAGCCCTTGTCGACCCGCCCGAGCGCCGCCGCGGCCTGCAGGGCGCTGCCGAGCACCGCGGCCGTGAGGAAGAAGTCGCTCTCCAGCAGCTTGTCCACGAGCGCGAGCACGTCCGCGTGCCGGCCCAGCCGGTGGTACACGCGCACGCTCTCCATGGTCGCCGACCCGTGCAGGTGCGTCTTGGCCTGCGCCACGACCTTGCACAGCGGCAGCGCCGCCGTCAGCTGCTCGCGCGCCTTGCACGTCTGCAACACGCGCGCCGCCTCGCGCAGGAACTCCATGTCCGGGTCGAACGCGCCGCCGCCGGCGCTCGTCCCCGCGCGCGCTCTGGCCAGCAGCTTCTCGAGCTGCGTCGCCGTCTTGGCCTTCTCCCTCGTGGTTGGCGCCTTCTTGAGGGACGAGCCGCCCCGAGGAGCGACTGGGAGCGCAGACGCCGCCGCCACGTCCGCCCCCGCGAGCGCCGCCCTCGGTGTTGGAGTCTTGCGCAACGCAGCGGGCTTCCGGCGCGGCGGGGCGGCCGCCGCCTTTGCCGCCGGCACACGGCGCGCGCGCGGCTGGCTCCGGTCCGCCTCGGCCGCCAGCGAAGACGCGGACGCGGAGACGAAGCGGCGCGGGGCCGACAGCGCGGCGGCGCTCGCGGAGCGGCCAGCGCGCGCGCGTAGTGTCGCCAGCATGACTGGCAACGCCATGCGGATGGCGGATCTCGAGTGCACTTGGCGGAAAAGGAAAGGGGCGATTGCCGTTGGTTAAACCTGCCAGAAACGATTACCCATTGGAAATCGATCGAGTTGACCTGTATGGATTGGTTTCCACAGGTCAGCTATTCTGGCAGGTCCGAACCGTGTCACTCCACACTGGACCGCGGTCCAAGGGGAGGCGAACCGTGCGCGGCAGCCTCAAGTTGAACCGAACCGCCGTCAGTCAGCACTTGCATCTTGGAACTTCGGCGAGCGACTCTTGTCTTTGCACCAAGCGCTGGTGAGTTGCTGGGTTGCGGAGCCGCTGGTTCATTCGACGGAGGGGGCGCGCGCTACTACTACAACAGACTCCAGTTGTTGGCGCGTGCTGCGAAAAAGGAGTGAGTCGGGTCGAGCGGCCGCCATGTTGCCGCCAAAGTCGTACCTGCTGCAGAAGATGGACGCGCCCGGAGCGGTCGGAGGCTCCGCCGCGCTGGACGCGGGCAAGGCCAGCAGCGGCAAGGGGAAGAAGGCGACGACGGACCTGCCCGAGCTGTCGGACTCGACGGTCGCGTGGATCCTGGCGCTCACGCGCGACGAGAAGCTGCCGCTGTCCGTGGGCGTCGCGGGCATGACGGTCGCGTCCGCCACGAACCTCATCTTCCCGCGCATCATGGGCAAGGCCATCGACGTCGCGGCCGGCAAGGCCCCGCCCGGCGGGCTCTCGCGTAGGGGCTTCCTCTTTGTTGTGCTCGCCACGTTCCTCGCCGGCGCCACGGGCTCGTTCGTGCGCACGTACTCGCTCGGCATGGTGGCGGAGCGCATCGCGGCCAAGCTGCGCACGCGTCTGTACCGCGCGCTGCTCGAGCAGGACGTCGGCTTCTACCACTCGCGCAAGGTCGGCGAGCTGGTGAGCCGCGTCGGCAGCGACTGCCAGCAGACGGCCAACGCGGTCGTCGACGTGCTCGCGAACGGCTACCGGTCCATGAACTCGGCGCTCGGCGCGTCCTGCATGCTGCTCACCATCTCGCCCAAGCTGACGCTCGTGTCGCTGGGCATGCTGCCGCTCGTGGGCTCGGGCGCCATGATCTTCAGCAAGTTCTCGGGCCGCCTCGCGCGCAGGCACCAGGACACGGTCGCGGGCATGACGGGCGTCGTCGAGGAGCGCCTCAACAACATCTACACGGTCAAGCTGTTCGCGGCTGAGTCGTTCGAGCACGAGCAGTTCGCGGCCATCAACAAGCGCATCCTGTCGAACGCGCGCCGAGCAAAGGTCGCGCGTGGTGTCTTTATGGGCGGCCTCTCGTTCTCCATCAACTGCTCGCTCTTCTCGGTGCTCTACTTCGGCGGGTCGCTGATCGGCTCGAACGAGCTCACGATGGGCTCGCTCACGTCGTTCGCGCTGTACAGCGGCTTCATGGGCCTCGGCTTCTCCGGCCTGTCGTCGTGGGTTGGCGAGCTCAAGAAGACGCGCGCCTCGTCCGAAGCGCTCTTCGAGCTGCTGTCGCTCCCGAAGCCCGCCGACGGCGAGCGCAAGCTTGCCCGCGTCGAAGGCCACATCCGCTTCAACAAGGTGAGCTTCGCGTACCCATCGCGTCCCGAAGCCCTTGTGCTAGACGGACTTGAGATGGAGATCCACCCTGGCGAAGTCGTCGCTGTCGTCGGCCGCAGCGGAGCCGGCAAGTCGACGATCGCGTCGCTGCTGACAAAGATTCTGACGCCCACGAGTGGATCGGTGACTCTGGACGGAGTCGACACGCGCCAGCTCAAGACGTCGTGGCTGCGTCAGCAGATTGGAGTGGTCAACCAGGAGCCGTCGTTGTTCGCGGCGTCGGTCGCCGAGAACATCATGTACGGGTCGAAGGAGCGAGACGAGGCGCGGATGCTTGAGGCTGCCAAAGAGGCGCATGCGCACGAGTTCATCGCGAGCCTGCCGAACCAGTACGATACCTTTGTCGGCGAGAAGGGCTTCGAGCTCTCGGGCGGTCAGAAGCAGCGTCTTGCGATCGCGCGCGCGCTGTACAAGCGCACGCAAATCTTGCTGTTTGATGAGGCGACGAGCTCCCTGGACGGACGCAGCGAAGACCTGATCCGACGCGCGATTGATGAGGCGGCGCAGAAGCACACCGTCTTCATTATTGCGCACCGTATCAACACAATCAAGCACGCCAACCGCATCATCCTGCTCGAGGAGGGTGTGATCGCTGAGATGGGGACGTTCGAAGAGCTTAGCCAGGAAGGCACCAAGTTCCATCAGCTCGTGCACAGCCGCGCGCCGCTTCTCTAGGTGGTTGGACGGTGACACGTTATGTCTGAAATGACGGGAAACGTATAAATGGAGGAAACCGAGGAGGAAAGCTGTTTGCGTGGCGCTGTCACGCGTTCTTAATGACCGACTCCTGCGTGCTCTCGTTCTGCAGTTTGATGGTGCATGACGGGCATTGGCTGATAACTAGCTCCAATTGATCAGCGTAGCTGTTCATCTGGGTCAGGTTGTCCTGCAGATGTGCATTTCACACGGCGGTAAGGTTCAAACAACGCAGTGAAGCAATTCTGTAGCTGTCCTCTCACCTCAAGGAGCTTCACTTGATTCTCCAGCTCAGCCACTGCTTGGCCATCCCCTGCCACGCTAGGCACGGAGGCGTCGGTGTTGGCTTTCTCCGTCATCGCACCGAGTTGCCGCTTCAGCAGCTCGATCTCGGCGTTTTGCTTTTGAACGAGTGCGGTCTCAGCTGACTGCGCATGCACGTTCGCTTCGATAAATGCTTTGTGTTGTTCTAATGAGGATTACACGCGCATGTCAATCAGTCAGTCTGCCAGCCTTTGCTTGCATCGAACCAGGAACTTTACCTTGAAGCGTTGCGTGAGCCTTTTCGAGATCAACAAGCTTCGATTGCAAATTGGCCATCTCTTCGTGGTGCTCCGCCTTCATCCGAGCGCACTCTTGGCATTCTGCGTATCACAGCTCGCGTTAGTTCAAAGCTCAACAAACATTACCACGTGCTGAATTTATAAGTTGCAACAAGCACTGGCGTCGGGAGCGCACCCTTTTCTTTGCCATCAGTCCGGGATTGTTCGTCATCCTGCTAGAAGTCATACATAAACGAATTGCACGTCAGCACTCGCCTTCAAATGCGCCGGATGTAGCTCGTGACCACTCCTCACCATGGGGCTGTCTTCAGACTTGCATTCGCCGCCAGACTCGGTGTGGCGTCGCTTCCTTTTGTTATCATCGGGATCCACCCACTCCGCACACTTTGCCGTCAGCTCTCGCTCCACGCGAGCTTCTGCATCAACAAGTAGGTGGAGTTGTTAGTGTCATGATTGACCGGTCAGGATCCACGCGAGCGATCTGCATCGGTAGCACGCGCTACTTGAAAGAGTACCTTCTCCTGGCACTGACAAGTTTCCGAGCTGGATCTTGGACAACAGTTGCGCTGCCGTCTTCATGCGGCAATCGAGCGATCTGCATATCAACTCGCAAATGAGTAAAAGAGGGTAATCCCACACAGCCAGCTGCCGCGCAATGGTATAGGGCTGCACCTAATGTACTCGCGCTTTGTGGAACGCGTGGCCTCCTCGAGCTCCGCCACCTTCCGCACTAACGCGTCCTGGGCCTCTCGCGCCGCGGTCACTTCAGTCTTGTACTGTGCGATTTCCTTCCGTTGCCTCTCGGACGCCTGCTGCAACGAGCCAACTTGTTCGCAAAGACTCGCCTTGCTCGCTTGCGCTGCCGCCAGCTCCTCTTGCGCTAGCAGACCCCGCCCAAGCGGTCGTCACTCAGTCCCCGCCCCAAGCCCACCCACGCAAACGCACCATCAACAAGCGCCCACCTCTGAGAAGCTGGTCCTTCAGCAGCCGCTGCTGCGTCTGCGCGGACGTGCGCTCAACGCTCTCGGTCGTCGTGCGCGCCTCATGCCGCGTCAGCTCGTGCAGGATGTTCTCCAGGTGCGCCAGCTGCCGCGTCGACCCGCCGGCCCGCCCGCCTCCGATCCCGCTAGCCACTGACGCGCCAAACGCCGGGCGCACATCCATAGTAGTCTACCTGTCGGAAGGCCCGCCAGTGTGGGGCCTGCTTTCCACCGCGAAAGTGCGGAAATGGCTCTTTGAAGACGCTAACAGAAGGTTGAACTGACCATCACTCTAAGGGAAACTTAAGTATCAATTTAGCGAGTTGTAACAGTGAAGTTGAATGGCCACCAGATCAGGTCAATCACTTCAACTTCAACTTCCGCGCACTACAGTAGTGGATGGACAATTTGTTGCGCTTCAGTATTGTCTCCGTTCGATGGTGCGCGTGGCCATTGTTATCGGGCGATCTCTTCCGTTATCAGATCACAGCATGGGCTGTCCGTTGGACGAACGCGGATTGAGCAGCATGCGCAGCACAAGAGCGGCTTTCGGAGGTGCAGTCTCACGTCCCTCCCCACCCTTGAGCAGCGACTGGAGACGCAAAGCGCTACCGCTGTGGCGTACTCTATCATTCCGGACATTCAAGCCCCTAGTGAGTCATAAACGCCCAGTCCAATATACCTGGAGTTCTCTCTGTGGCTACGCTCATTCTCCAACCAACCTGCTCGCTCCCGGCGCCACTCACCTCGACGCCATCATGCGCTTCTGGGCTGCGGTGTTCTCGTGCAGCGCGATGGTGGCTGTCGCATCGGCGGCTGCCGTGGGCTACAAGTACCGGACGTACGGCGAGATCGTCGACTACATCCTCGAGCTGGAGAGCAGGTACCCGCAGTTCACCGAGGTGTTCACGGTCCAGGACAAGTACGGGCTCCCGTCGCGGAGCGAGCTGCAGTGCACGCGCAACGGCGTCAGGTCTGCGTGCCAACACTACGTCATCAAGATCACGGACGAGGCGAGTCTGCCAGACTCGGGGCGGCCCGAGGTGTTCTTCAGCGGGGCGCTGCACGGAGACGAGCGGGTCGGGCCGCAGACCGTCGTCGCGCTCGCGGAACTGCTGCTGGACCACGCGAGCCGAGCGGACGGAAGCGCGTGGCTCAAGCGGCTGGTGCAGACGCGCACCATTGTCATCATGCCGACGGCGAACGCGTACGGCTATGACCGGAACACGCGCGAGGAGCGCGGCTACGACCCAAACCGGGACTTCAACTACGGCAAGGACTCGACGTGCTTCCAGACGATGGCGGCGCGCGCCGTCAACGAGGTGTGGCGTGACCACTTGTTCCAGCTCTCCATCACCTTCCACGGTGGCACGCGCGCCGTCTCGTACGAGTGGGGATCGACCAACCACGCGCTGAGTGCAAGCGACGGAGAGGGCAGCGAGGTCAGCCCGGACGACCGGGGACAGTGGTACCTCGGGCGCATCATGTCCCGCTTCGGTGGCAGGTTCCAGGAGGACAGCACGTACTACCCGGACGGACGCATGGGCGACCTTGTATACGCCGTGGACGGCGGCATGGAGGACTGGGGCTATGCCGCGTCCTGGGAGAACGATTACACGAGCCCCAAGCCCATCGGGACGTGCAACCCGAGCACGTACGGAGGGTACGCGGCCTCCAAGTCTGCGTACAACAACGCGACCCACCGCGCGTTCAACATCCTGATCGAGACGAGCACAAGCAAGAAGCCGACGGAGGCGAGTCTCGGCGACAACTCGACGCTGTCCGACTCGGCGCTGAGCGACTACCTGCCGTCGAAGAAGACCATCGGGCACGTGCCTCGCAATGTGCGCATCTCGCTGCTGTACATCGACCTCGTGCAGCCGTACGTCGTGTGGAGGGTGAGCCCGGCGACGGCATCGGTCGGCAGGGCAGTGACGCTCACGTGGGAAGTCGCTGGGAGTATCACCGTGGACAGTACGCTGCTGACGGTGTCCACGCAGCCCGACTTGTCGTCGCCGACGCGGACGGCGGAGCAGTCAGGGGTCACGAGATGGTACCACGAGGACCTGCAGACGGCGAGCGCGACCAGCAACAAGGGTCTGTTCACCGAGAGCG
>JAADXZ010000943.1:0-11058 GCA_023338055.1 Phytopythium mirpurense
CCGTTACCTCGAGTGTCGTCTGTCAAGTGCTGCGGCCAGCCGACGCACCAGATGCGTCGTCTGCGTACTGCGCATCCGAGTGCATGCGCACTGAGCTGCACGTGAGCTGCGCGATAGCTATAGTTTCGAAATGTGCTTTTGGCCTCTGCATGGTAGTCGGTGGCTGCGTATCCGATAATATAAACGCGGTCACACGCCACACGTTGAGCTGACAACGAGGCCTTTCGACATGTGAATACAGTGTAGCATTGCGCTCTTGAGGCCCGAGATGCTCGTTAGCTTGGTGCTTCATTCCATTGACTACGTATCGACGCTTTATACGGCAAAAGCGGCGCATTCTCTTGACGACTCGCTGATAGATCGCCATTTTCAGTCAAACGTATGTGCTCGACAACAGAGGACGCCGTCTGCAGGTCATCAACCTGGCGATAGGGTTGCGTATCTCGCTCTCAAGAAGCAATTTGGCTCGACAAGCGCCACGAGACGACCGGTTGGCATGGGCTCGATGGCAGCGGGTGGAAGCCCACCAAGGGATCTCGTGCGGCCTTGACTCGTCGGAGGTCCGTTTTCGTCGGCGGCGCGCTCTATTCCCGTGTCTTAAGACGCGCCTGCAGCGCTCCCTTCCGTCCTCATTCCTTCTTCGTCTTGCTCGGCCCTGCCGAGACGGCCAGCATCTGCTTGAGCTGCGCGTTCTGCTGCTCAATGTACTTGCCGGACGCGCCCGCCGCGCCGCGGATCTTGTCCTCCTGCTCGTCCGTCCAGGCGCCACGCAGTCAGACCCTCCCCCTGTTGAACACACCGACTCGAAGCGCCCACCGCCACAGTACGCGGCGTGGGGCGCCATGCACAGCGGCTCGGAGGCACGCACCTCCTTGAGGAAGTTGACGTCGGCGCGGCCTTGGGCCCACTGCATGATGTAGTAGCCGGCCACGACTGGGATGCTGAAGTAGACGGCCGCCATGACGCGCTGGCCGTTCTTGGACAGAGGGATGCGCGTGCTGTGGATCTTCTTCTTCAGCCGCTCGTGGCGCTCGCCTAGCTCCCGCAGGAACTCCATCGCCGCCGTCGCAGTAGTCTTGGGCTCTTGTGCGTGGTTTGCTGTGTGGCGCAATCGGTAACACTACCGTGAGACTCACACAGTACGATTACTTTGGACGCTTACTGTACAAACCATTGAATGAAGCTCCATGAAAAGACGCACAGGCACGCCAATACAGTATGGAGGAGACGCTCACGCCGACGGAGCTAGACGGCGCCGACACGCGGGAATACACAGCTGGCGGTGCGTTTCCTTGCCCTCAATCTCCTTCCTAACGCATCTATCCGCCTAGCGACTTATTGTAACGTCTGTGGGGCCCGTTCTTACGCCAGGAAGCGGTCAAAACGACGCGTACTACGACCCGAGCGCGGGCGCGAGCGACGCCTACTACGATGCCAGCGCCGCATACTACCAGAGTGCCAGCGGTGGCTACGACTCCAGCAACGGGCACTACGGCTACTACGCGGGCGCTGGGACTGCCGAAGCCGCGTACTACGCGGGAAGAGCGGCCGCGTACGCACAGGACGGCTACGACTACGCGAGCCACGACGCTCTCGGAGACTACAACGGGGGAGACTCGCCGACGGCCGCGGCTTTGCCCGAGAGGCTCTGGTACCAGGATGAGAGCGCACTGGACGAGAACGATGGAGCGTTCGCGGATGAGATGGCGGAGCTGCAGCTGGACTACGGTGCGGGCGAGGGCGACTGGCTCGCGTCTCCGCCCTCGTGGGAGCTGGCCGCCATCGACGCGGCCATCGACGGGGCCATCGAAGCGGCGTCTCCACCGATCGACGCTGTGGCACACGCTGAGACCTTGGGTCTAGACGAAGCAGACGCGACTGCTGAAACCGATAGCCCCATCCAAGTGGACCACGAGGCGATCGGCCCGACTCCTGTGCCGGACAGACAGCAGAGGCAGACGCGGCAACAGCGCGTCCAGAAGCGCCAGGAGCTACTGGAGAAGCAAGAAGAGGACAGGCGCGGCGACGCGAAGGAGGCCAAGCCGCTGGCGAGCGCCAAAGCCGGCGCCAAGGGCTCGCAGAGTCGCAAGTCGTCGTTCGTCGCGCGCGAAAGGGCCAAGCTGCAGCTCAACATGCGGATCGCGCGGGCGGTCGCGCGCAAGCGCATGCCGCTGCAAGTGCGGGTCCTGACGGAGGTCTGTGCTGTTGCTCTGCTCGCTCCGTGGCTGGCAAAGCGAGCGCTCCAACTCTCGTGTGTGTGGCTACGCAGAGGCGCACGCACTCGTCGCCGCTGGAAAAGTACTTTGGCGGGCCCGTCGAGTCGGTTCTGTCGGATATATTCTGGGCGGCGGCCAAGGGCGACGTCGACCGCGTCCAGTTCCTGGTCCAGGTCGAAGGCGTCAGCGCCGCGGACGGCTCGCTCGACCCGTGGAACGTGAGTCGCAAGCTCCTGAGCAATACGGCGCCAGTGCGTGTGGGGCGGTAGTTCTAACCGACAGTCTCTCTGGGGCTTCTGGTCCAACAGCTTCGCCAGTCGCCACTGCATTGGTACGTGCTGTCGATAACGAATAGCACACATAACCGACGCCTACTCCGCCTCTGACCATCCGCTTGGCGCCCGTCTAGGGCTGCAAAGGGCGGCAGCGAGGCGGTGATTGAGTTTCTACTACGCGCTGGGGCCAACCCTCGCAGTCTGGACGAGAACGGCAGCCTGCCATTGTATCCGCGTCGCTGCACGCACCGTCAAAACGGGGAGATCGTGACGAAGGCTAACGCATCTTGTGTGCTTCCCAGGCATCTGGCGTGCTGGGCGGGCCACGTCGACGCGACACTCGCGCTACTGCGCGCCTCCAACGTCCGAGACCTCTACCTCCCAGACTACGACGTGCGTACCCGCTGTGTCGTGTTGCTGCCGCCGTGCGTCGGATAAAGCGCATAGTATTGACGGGCACTGTCCTCACGACGGCAGGCTGGCCTCGCGCCGCTCGACTGGGCGACAATCCGCGGCCACGCCTGCCTGATCAAGGCCATCGAGAAGGTTCGTCGACGTGCTTTGTGGAGTTGGGAGGGCCGTTGACATGGATACTTGCTCACCGCACCCCTTGGTGGTGAACCTCGCAGTTCGAAGACACGCTGTGGCTACCCAAGTTCATCGACGACCTCATTCGCGGCATTGTCAAGTACAAGATCAAGCTGTTCACGGACCCGCCCAAGGGCAAAGGCAAGGAAGCAGGGGCAGCAGCCCCTTCGAGTCCATCCGCACTTGCTTCTATTGATACGGAGACGCCGGCGGCAAAGGAGGTCGTCTCCAAGCCAGCGGCGTCGGGTCTGAAGCAGAAGAAAGCTAAGTCGTGAGTCGTGACGCCTCCCTCGGCACCAAGCGCAACGACCGGCTATCAATCGACTGTCAAGAATGGGCGCACCCAGTGCTTCCCTTAAATTACGCGTGCTCATCTCACAGCGAGTACGTCGGGAAGGGGCTCGAGGCGGAGAGCGCATCGACGAGCATCCCGTGCGACGCCGGCAGCACTTGCGTCGGCGTCGGGACCACGGCGCGGCCCCACCCCTGGCCCGTCCCCAGCCGAGGGTCAGGCTCCCCAAAATCGCCAACGAACGGCGCCTCCACGTCGAGCAGCGACATGAGCATGTCGAGCTGCACGGGGTCGAGCATCTCGCCCAGGGGCTTCTTCTCCGCCTCGGCCCCCGCGAACGCGTCCACGAACGGCTCTGAAGCGGACGCGAGCGTCACGGGGGCGGGGAACACGCTGGACGGCGAGGACGCCGAGCTTGGCGACATGTCGGCGTCGCTGCCGGACGCGGGCGAACTGCGGACGCTCGCGGGCGGGAAGATGCGCATGCGGTCGCTCTGGCTGGCCAGGAGCGCCTTGGCGGCGCGCACGTCGCACTTGGGGTGGTGGCCCTTGATGTGGCGGTTGAGGTTCCCGGCGGTGCTGAAGGTCTTGCCGCAGGCCGGCGCGGGGCAGACGTGCACAGCGCTGCCGAGGTGGAAGCGCATGTGCTTGGCGAGCTTGTTCTCGCTGCGGAAGGTGCAGATGCAGTGCTCCACGGGGCACTCGAGCGGCTTGATGGGGCCGTGCAGCCGCTTGTGCCGCGACAGGTTGCCCGGCGTGCTGAAGCGCCGCCCGCACGAGCGCACGGGGCAGACGTGCCGCTTCTCGCCCGCGTGCAGCTTGAGGTGCTCCGCCAGCGCGTAGCTGTCGCCGAAGGTGCTCTCGCAGAACGGCACCGCGCAGTGGTAGGCGGCCTGCTGGCCAGTCCGCTCGTCGCCCATACCTCAGTCGTAACGGATCAGAGACTGTGAAGGGAGCGGGAGGCTCCAAGGTGTCGTGTCGTTCACAGTCGACGGATTCGCGAGTGAGACCGCCACAGCACCTCGTCACGCAGAGCCCTTTAGTACCAAGCACAGTATAGGCACGACCTGTGCGCGTCCACCACAGGAGCGAACAAAACAGGTGGCGCAGGACCTCTAGAAACGAATCGTCCCGGCGTGTGACACTTGGCGCAATTGTCGACTGAGTCGAAGAAAGAAGCTGTAATACCTGCTATATTATATATACTCAAATAAACCATGGCTTTCTCTCGTGAAACGCGTATATTTGTTATAGAAGGTATTTGAGCCAGGCGCCGACGAGAAAGGTGCAAAGCCCTGGCTCATCGAACCCGCCGTGCTGAGACCGGCGGTGAGCGCAAACGCACGCGTCGGTCCGGTCCGCCCCGCAGCCTGCAAGGTCGCTATTCTTTTCGGAGGTATCCTATGTATATGCGTGTCAGTATAGGGACTACGATACAGTACAGTATTCCTATGCGTCCCAACACCTGCGGTTGTCGCACTCGCTCTGGCGGGTCGCCTCGTCGAAGCTGCGGTCGCCGCCGAAACCGAGCGCCCTGCTCAGCCTGACGGCCGTGCTATTACGAGGATCACGGCGATAAGCGAACCGAGCAGGGTGAAGGCACCCCGAGGCGGCTGTCTGATTCCTCTTCGCCTTCAAGCGCCACGTCAGTGCACCCGATCGATCTTGGATTCCCCCACGCGAACCTGGCGCTGGCGGCGCCTTGAGACAGTTCACTCACTCGCCTTGAACCCTCTAGGGTTTGTGGCACGAATCGTGCAGCGCTATGCTGCCAGCGTAGCGACGGCCCTCTGCGACAAGATGCTGATGCGGAGCCTTCCAGCACGCCGCCAGAACGGCAATCCCAGCCGCCGAAACGGCAGCACCGGCACTGTCGGCACTTGGGAAACGGCAGCGAACGTCGTCGCCATCACTTTTGTTGTGACTTCGCAGCGAAGACCGGGAGCGGCGGCTGTCTCGCTCGCTCGGACGCAGTCCAAGGCCTCGTTCAGCTCGTCAACTGGGCGGCGTGGAACCTCGCGAGCTCGTCCAAGAGCTGCGAGAACTCGAGCCCGGCGGGACCGTCGGCCTCCGCGGCGTCCAGGAAGCGCGACAGCGACTCCAACAGAGCGTCGCTCTTCCCCTCGCGGTCTCCACGTAGAAGACGAGTTGCGGCTCCAGCTCCCGCGTCGACCGTTGCATCGGGACCACGGCCGGTCGCTCCACCAATAGTCGCACTCGACGCGGCGGCTTCCGTGCGGGCGCCGCTGCTCCGCCTTGGGCGCCCTGGCCGCTTCCCCCGCGGTAGGAGGTGCTGCGTCCTAATGTGCCGGTTGAGGTTGCCCGTGGTGGCGAACGCCTTGCCGCAGCCGCGGTGCCTGCAGACGCGCGTCCGCCTCTCGCCGTGGACCTTCATGTGTCTCGCGAGCTTGTGCGCCGCGTTGGTCGTGTACCTGCACCTAGGCGCGGGGCACTCGATCGGCGGGAGGTACCCGTGGCGGCGTCGGTGTCGTGCCAGGTTGCCGGTCGTGCTGAACCGCTTGCCGCAGTCCTTAGCGGGGCACACATAGTCCGTCTCGGGGTGGTAATTCTTGGCGTGCTCCTCCAGCGACGACTTGAGTGCGAGTCGGAGCGAGCAGAGCGGACACTCGACCGACTCGTCATCATCTCCTTCAGTCGAAGCTGTCGCCTCGGTGTTGATTGAGCGGACCCACGAGCTCCCGGCTGCCGACGGCTTGAGGGCGCTCGAGTCCACCAACGCTCGGTCCCCGCGTCTCGGCACGCACATGCCTGCAGCGTGGCACCTGGGCCTGATAGTATGGACCGGGTGTTATAATTGTCTGTTCTGTTGCCAGACGCGGACGAATATGAAATGGAAGGCGCCGAGGCGAGGCCAAGGTGACCAACAAAACAGCCACGACGACCGTGGCTTGTGTGTCTTGTGTGTGACGCGTAGCGTTCACACGAAAGACTCGGAGCCGCGGCCGACGCAACGACCGACGCCAGTCCCCACGACGCCTCGCTACAGTTTCGCCGCGTGGTGTGTGTGAGCGTCAGTCTCGCATTCTTTGGTACTTCCAAGTAGTAAACTGCAGTCGCGTCTGCGATTCCGGCGACTGCCCATCGCAGGATGCGTGCCGAGGCGAGAAAAACAGCTTACACGACCGAAAAACAGGGCGGACGGCGTCGCGAGCGGCGCGACCGCGGCCTTGGCGCCGCCAGAAGCGCGTCGAGCTTCCCGCTTGCTCGGCGCCTTTGGGGTTACACACCGCTGGAGGCGCGACTCGGCATCTGATTTGGGCTGGGCATGCGGCCGATCACGTGTGATCTGTCCGCCCGCTAGTTCAACTTTCGTCGCCGACGAGAGCCACTGTTGACGCCTCGAGGCGACGCACTGCAGCCGCAACTCGGATCACGGAGGGGTGCGCGTGCTACTTGAAGTATACGAGCCCCGTAGCCCACGTAGGCAGCGCCATGCTGGCGATCGCAGCATTGGTCTGTAGCAGCAACAGTCCACCAACTGGGCTTGAGACACCGCCGACTGGGACGCGGCGACTTCCACTCCAAGCCAACGGTCGGATCTCCGAGCGTTCCTAGGGAGAACCCTCTCGCCCGCCGACGACGAGCACTTTGGCATGAGAGCCGCACGCTTCGACCGCTTGGCCGCCAGCGCTCGCCGCTGCTTTGCGTCTCGCCGCGCGGAGTCGTACTCGGAGCGCCAAGAGGCGTTGGGCCGCCCCATCTCGCCCCACGTGACCGTCTACAAGCAGCCGATCCCGGCCATGGCCTCGATCGCGAACCGCGTCACGGGCGTCCTGCTCACGCTCGGGTTCGCTGGCGCGGGGGCGGCCGCGGCGGCTGGCTGCGACGTGCCGGCGGCCATCGCCCAGGCGCAGACGAACGTCCCAGGGTTCGAGCTCGGCGCCAAGTTCCTCCTCGCGTTCCCGCTCGCGGTGCACGGCCTAAGCGGCGTCCGCCACCTGGTGAGCCCTCTCGACCCTGCTGTCTGTCGTCGGTGGATGGGACGGTGACGCTCATACTCGCGAGTCGTTCGTTTATGGAGATGTGGGACCGCTCGCCCGAGAAGATCACGTTCGAGCACGCGGCGCGCTCCAGCAAGCTGCTGTTCGCCAGCTCGCTCGCGGTGGCGGCCGCCGCGACCGCCATCACCCTCCAATCGCCCGCGCCGCGCGGCAAAGGCGCCGCCCGACCGTGAGCGGCTGGAGAGGCTGGCGCTGCCGTCGATACGCGGCTACCGGATCGGGGTTTCTGGCCAACGAATTGGCGTATTTTTAGCCGAGGACGCTCCAATCAACACGACATGCGCGGCTCCGATCTTGCTCGCCGCGTCTTGCCGCTGTGTCTTACCGACAAGAGGTCGAGGGTCGCCTGGAAATGGCTCCACGCCTCGCGTCTTGTGTCTGCAGGGGCCCGACCACAAGACACAACCGCATTGCGCTCGTTCCACGGCCAGCATGGGCGCCACGACGCCCAACGCCGCGTGCTTCCCGAGCGACGCCCCCGTCGTGGTGGCCCACGAAGGGCTGCTCGCGTACGACAGCAAGCGCAAGGGCCGCAAGGAGCGCTGGTTCGTCCTGGACGCGGCCACCACGGCGCTCCTCAAGTGCGACGCGCGGACGCACCAGCGCTGCCGGAACTTCGCCAGCACCTTCGGCCGCGCCGGACTCGCGGTGGCGCAGGCTCGCGCCCTGTCCGAGTCGCCAGGCGCCCAGCCGGCGCGCTTCGGGGTCTGCGTCACGACCAAGAGCGGCGAGACGGCGCTGCTGTTCGCCAAGACGGCGGACGAGGAGGCGGCGTGGGTGTCGGCGATCCAGCAGCTGGCGGGTGGCCTCGCCCGGGGCGTCTCGGAGCGGCTGGCGCGGCGGGAGCTGCTCGCGGGCAAGTACTCGCTCGTGCGCGAGCTCGGGCGCGGCGCCTCGGGCGTCGTGTCGCTCTACACGTGGCAGGGCCAGCCGTTCGCGGTCAAGAAGTTCCTGCCCAAGAAGGCGGCGCGCGTGCCCAACCGGCGGGCGGTCCCGGCCGCGTCGGCAAGGCGCCCGTCATTATCGATGGCCGCCGAGTCCGTGGTGCCCGAGGACGTGCGGCGGGAGATCGCGCTGCTCAAGAAGGCGAGCAGCCTGCCGTTCGTCGTGGCGCTGCACGACGTCATCCTGGACTGCGAGCGCGGCGAGTACTACCTCGTGATGGAGTTCCTGGGCGGCGGCGCCGTCGCCGAGTGGGACGGCGAGCGCAAGTGCTACGTCAGCTCCAAGGGCGGCAAGGGCGTGCGCCTGCACAGCGAGGCCAAGGCGCGCACGTACCTGACGAGCCTCGTGGTCGGCCTCCGGGCGCTGCACGCCAACCGGCTGTGCCACCGAGACATCAAGCCGGAGAACCTGATCGCCAACGAGGACGAGACGCTGTGCAAGATCGCCGACCTGGGCGTCGCGCACTACTTCCGAGAGGTCGACGGCGAGCTCGTGGACGAGCCGGACGCCGACTCGATCGAGCTGTCGAGCGTGGACATTCATGCCGGGCAAGACGGCGACGTCGACGGCGACGACTCGCCCGACAGGCCCCGCGCGCTGCTCAAGACCACCAAGGGGACGTACCAGTTCCTGCCGCCCGAGGCGCTCTCGGGCGAGGCCTTCGACGGGTTCAAAGCCGACGTCTGGGCCATCGGCGTGACCATGTACGCGCTGCTCTTCGGCTTCCTGCCCTTCTACTCGACCGACGTGGTGCAGCTCTTCGACAAGATCGAGCGAAGCGACCTGAGCTTCCCGTCGAGTTGCCGCGATGACGAGGCCAAGGACCTGCTGCGCCGCATACTGGACAAGGACCCGGAGAAGCGCGTCGGCCTCGACGGCATCCTGCAGCACCCGTGGATGAACCGCGCGGGCAACGCCAAGGCCGTCAAGGAGAGCGTGCGCGCGCTGCAGCGAGCGCCGGCGCTGCGCGTGGACGACTGCGACGTCGGCAGCGCCGTGTCGGTGCTGCAGACGCGCTTCCAGCGAGCGGGCGACGCCGTCCGCAGCAACCGGCTGAGCGTGCTTGCGGCTCGCGATGAGGGCGCAGACACGGCGGCGGCGGCGGTGCTGGCCGAGGGCGAGTATCACCCGCAGCCCATCGACCTGTCGTCGGCAGAGATCCCGAGCGCGGTGGCGCCGCACGTCGACGCGATGGCCGAGCAGCTCCACTTCGAGTGGTGCCAGGCCAAGCTCCTCGCCGGGTGGACACACGGCAGCGCTCGGAGTGACGCGGAGCGGCGCCACCCGTGCCTGGCGCCCATGCGCGACCTCGACGCCGACGCGCGGCTGCGGAACCGGCGGTCCGTGGAGGAGACCGTCAAGGGCGCCATCGCTCTCGGCTGCCGCATCGAGTCTCAGCCGCCAACGACCAGGATGCGCGCCTCGTCCTCGCCGTCCGCAACGGCCAGCACGCCGTTCCCGACCGACCAGATCTCGCTTCCCTGGGATCTCATGCTGCTCGTGGACCTGCTCGCCGAGAACGCGCACGAGGTCTGGGCCGCCGAGTACGCCGCTCGCGGCTGGCGGCACGGCGACGCCTTCGACCAGCAGGCGCGCGTGCACCCGTCCTTGCGGCCGTACATGGCGCTGGACGAGCCCGAGAAGGAGCTCACGCGCGCGGGCGTCGCCTGCGTCATGAAGTCCTGCGTGCACCTGGGCCTGCGCGTCTTGTGCGCCAGCAGCACGCGCGCCAGCCGCCGCGGCTCCAGCGACGCGACCTACCGATAAACCAGCTCCACACGAGTACATGCGAGGAGCAGACGCGGCGTGTGGGCGACGCACAGGCGCTTCACGCGTTCGGTTACTCTCGAGCTAGCATGGCACCACGGCCGCCTAGAGGAGCGGGTCGCCGTGGGAGTGGCCAGCGCGAGAGGTATCGGACGGCAATACTTGGAGCGGCGGGCCTCCTTACTGGCGGAAGTTCTCCGGCACGCCGTCGTGGCGGTCGCGGCCGCGCTGGGGCAGACGTATACGCAGGAACCGCATGAGAACGTGATGGCGATTCGCAGGTACGAAGCGGCAAGGCAACCAACGTACGCGCTCGCCGGAGGCCACGACGTAGTAGAGGCCGAAGGGCAGGACGCCCCAGGCGAGGGTGGCCTTGAAGAAGTCGGCGTCGAACTTGAAGCGCTTCTCCGAGTCGCCGCGCCAGTTGTTCCACGTCTGCGCCGGGGGCCATGCCATTATCGCGACAGATACAGGCGAGGGGCCCCGTCAGTGCTCGATCGAGTCGGCGGCGGTCCAGACGCCACCCACGCACCTCGACGTGGTTGTTCTTGTGCAGCGACCCACCGAAGCGGCGCTGCGTGCGCGCGAGCGCCTGCGGCTGCTTGGTGACGGCGAGGCGGCGCACTCCGGTCGCGAGCATCGTGGGTCAGTCGATCGATCGGTCGGGCGGTCGGGACGTCGTCTCCCCCTCCGTTCGTTCCTCACGCGGGGCTCTTTGGCCTCCGCTCGTTCCGAGTCCCTCGTGCAAATCAGAGACAAGGGACACGTCGCTGAATCCAACATACAAAACCCAATACATCGTATTTCTCCCAATACAGTCCTGCACCGCCAATTCGACACCACCCAGCAACAATTTCCTTTGATATTGCATATATGCATGTAATGTGACAGGTAGTACCTGTGTACTGACATTAATCGCTCTTCCATTTCAGACGTCAACAATAAAAACTTAC
>JAADXZ010000944.1:0-11049 GCA_023338055.1 Phytopythium mirpurense
GCAGCCACAGCGGATCCGGAAGCAGCAGTAGCAGCAGCAGCAGCAGCTCGTCGTCATCTGACGAAGACGAGGACGGACGGCCACGGAAGCGGCCGCGCGTGGTTCTCCGCGTTTCGTCGCCCGCGAAGCCCAGGCCAAAGAAGTCCAAGCCGAAGCCGCAGCCCAGAGCGAGACCCAAGCCACAGGTTCCGTCCATCCCGCACTTCATCCCAGAGGAGTTCAACGTGTTTCAGAACGTGCCCCCGAACGACCGCAACTTCCCGATCCTCAAAGGCACGTACAACATCCGCCGCACCCAGCGCGCATGCTTCCAAGGCCACTGGGGGTTCTGCGAGGAGGATTTCGCGCAAGGCCTGGTAAGTCCGTTCGAGTACACGTCCCGCACGCAGCGAAAGGACAAGAGCGACCCACGCCCACTCTCGGGCAAGTACTCTGGCTTCTTCAAGCTGCGGCAGTTCAACGGGAACCTGATCGAGGTGCGAGAGGCGCAGGTCGAGCTCAAGTTTATGAAGCTGCCGCCTGATGAAGCCGCTGACGGAGACAACGCGGGGAATGAAGACGACGGCCCGGCCAAGTACGAGGTCATTGGCAGCGGGAAGAATCACTACGGGCGGTTCCTCATCCGCGGGTACCTGAACCCCGCAAACGGACGGCTCACGGTTCGTCGGCGGTATTTGACGTGATCGATCCCGCCAAGAAAGTATCTACGGAGGCGTGACGATTTGATATGAGCGTCGTCGAACTTGAGAGACGCCGACAAGGATGGAGGGTGCGTGCGTGCGTGCGTTCGAGTGTTTCAAGTGTACTTACGTGCGTCTGGCTGCCTAAGCTTGCTGTAGGTACTGTTCTGTAGTGCTGGAGTGTGTTGCTTCGTGGTGCCGTGCTGGTTGAAGAACATCGGGGTCGTCCCTTGTGATGTTACATGAGGTTGCAGCGGTTGGATCTTTTCAAGAAACGTGTGGTGGTGGTGCTTGGTTCCTCATGGTAACGAATCCTATTCGTGATTGGATGAGAATCCGTTTCTGCTCTATGCAATTGAGCGAAAACAGCTTCCAAAGTGAGCGACGGAGCATAACGCCTGACCAGCGATACCCGTGCACTGGTTCAAGGTACATTGTACAGCTCTATTGCTGTACACGATAACATCACAGTGAGTGTCCTTGCATGGCTCCAAGGTCGTCTTGTCTGGCTTGGTGCATGGGGACGGATGATCGGCGACCGGTTTGCTCGCCATGGTCATCATGCCATCCATCGCCTTCACCCACCACCAGCCGGCGGGCGGACACGACACGCGCCCAAGGACTCGGTGAAGGAAGTGTCAAGGGAGATGGCGCACAATCAATATCGACCAATCAAATGCCGTTAAATGCTTGAATCACCACGGATGCGATTTTTGCGCCTCTGATTGGCTACACTCGACCAATCAAACACATTGAATCCGCCTCGTGGCGGAAGATCCGGCGCTGCAGCCATCGCAGCCTCACCGTTTCCCAAAACAAGGTGAATATCATCATTCAAATCAACCACAATGTCGAGCCTTGAACCGTATTTTGTAGTCTATTGATCTCTCTCTCACCCCTTTCTGACCAGACCGAATTGAAGCGCCGTGTGCTACTCCCACCTACCGGTAGCAGCTCCAAACGACAATAAGAAGCGGCCCAGCCCTCGACTCACTTGCCAACTCGCCTCTCTTCCCGGACGCGCCTCCCCTCCAGCTCCTCGCTCCTCCTCCTCTTCTTCTCCCCTCCCTCCCAAGCAGTATGCTCTCCCGCCTGGCCGCGTCGACGTCGGCGGTCGCGCGCCCGCTGACGCGCTCGCTGCACATCGCCAAGGACATGACGGAGCTGATCGGCAACACGCCGCTCGTGTACCTGAACCACGTGACGGAGGGCTGCGGCGCCAAGGTGGCGGTCAAGTGCGAGTTCATGGAGCCGTGCGCGAGCGTCAAGGACCGCATCGGGCTGAGCATGATCAAGGCGGCCGAGGCGTCGGGCAAGCTGAGCGACAAGGAGGCGCTGATCGTGGAGCCCACGAGCGGCAACACGGGCATCGGGCTGGCCTTCGCGGCCGCCGTGCGCGGCTACAAGCTGACGCTCGTCATGCCAGACACCATGTCGATGGAGCGCCGCATCCTGCTCAAGTCGTTCGGCTGCGACGTGGTGCTCACGCCGGGCGCCAAGGGCATGACGGGCGCCGTGCGCAAGGCGGCCGAGATCGTGGCCAAGACGCCGGGCGCGCTCACGCTCGGGCAGTTCGACAACCCGGCCAACCCGCAGATTCACTACGAGACGACGGGCCCCGAGATCTGGCGCGACACGGACGGACAGGTGGACATCTTTGTCTCGGGCGTCGGCACGGGCGGCACGCTCACGGGTACGGCGCGCTACCTCAAGCCGCTCAAGCCCGAGGTGCAGATCGTGGCCGTCGAGCCCGAGGAGAGCCCGGTGCTGTCGGGCGGCAACCCGGCGCCGCACAAGATCCAGGGCATCGGCGCCGGCTTCGTGCCCTCGGTGCTCGACCGCGAGCTTATCGACGAGGTCATCACGGCCAGCAGCCCGGACGCCTTCGCCATGGCCAAGCGCCTCGCGCTCGAGGAGGGCATCCTCGTCGGCCCGTCTTCGGGCGCGGCCGTCGTCGCCAGCCTCAACCTGGCCAAGCGCCCGGAGAACAAGGGCAAGCTCATCGTCGCCATCCTGCCGAGCTTCGGCGAGCGCTACCTCTCGTCGCCGCTCTTTGAGAAGGAGCGCGAGTTCGCCGCCAACCTCCAGACGTCCGAGCTGCCCCAGTGATGGCGTGGACTGGACTGGACTGGACAGCCGACGAGGCTTTAATGGGCGAGCGGTGCGTGGACGCAAGGCGACGGACGAGAGAGAGAGAGGCCAGGCAGTAGGTGAAGCGCCACGCTGACGTCCACGCTCGCCCCCTCCCCCGCCCTAGGACGACGAGTTCATGTTAATGGTTATAAACACGGTAGTAGAGTGTGGGGCCCCCTTGCTTTCCCTCATCAAGACACGCTCTCCTTTTCCTGGCAAGCAGGGGTCTGATAGACAGAGTATTCGTGTAGAGCGCGCCCCACGAGTGTCCGTGATATAACGCCCATGCCAACGATTGCGAGGCGGGTGGTCTAGTCAAGTGTAGTGTGCACAAGCAAAGAAAGAAGCTGCGTATCTACTCCGATACACGCCGCCATGGTATGCATCCGATGGGTGCGCCTGGAGCGGATTTCTATAAATTAGCGGCGGGGTCCCCTCCGTACCGCCAAAAACTGGCGCCCACACACACGCGGCGGCCTCAGTAGCGCGGGTCAGGCGCTTGCGGCATGTGCTGCTGCTGCTGCTGGCGCTCGGTGACGCTGCGCGCGGCCTGGAACTTGCGCAGCTGCCGCAGGAAGTGCATCTCGCGCAGCAGCGCGTTCGCCTCTGCGTACCCGGCGTCTCCGCGCCGCCCTCTACCGTGGTGCCCGTCGTCTCCGTGCCCGTCTACAGCCTCCATGACCGTGTCCCCGTCGTCCGGCGGCGTCCACAGCGCGTTGGCGCCTGCACGGAGCATGGGACGGGCCTGGTGAGAGTGGCGAGCGATTGCGCAGGAACCAGAGCGACGCAGCGCACCGGAGTAGTCGTAGGCGAGCCGCAGCCGCTTCATCTCCTGCTCGATGGCCGCGCCCGTGTCCGCCACGTCGCTGGGGCTCGCGGACGGTCCCGCCCACTCGCGCTTCCGCCCAAGACTCATGCTGATGGCGGCGGCGTCCACTTGTGCTTTGCTTTCTTCTTGCTCTCTTTCCTCGGTTGCTGGTCTGCATACTGAAACCAAGTCGCGACAGAATGCAATCCCTGATTACGATTTTAAAAATCATGGATTGATTCCGTGAATAACGTTGCTGTGTAACCGTAACATTTACGCGTAACACGTACTATCGAGTACTGTGGTCCCAGTGTCTCACCGCATACGACAGAGAAGGTTACGTGCGTATAACCCATACTAAACACAGGACAACCGGAGGCCAGAAGTTTACCAGTTCAACCACCGCCTTGGCCCGTGTTGTCGCTCCAGCCTCGCAATTCTACTCCACAGCAGAGATCCCCGACCTGCGGACCGCCTGCGGACGGACGGCCTGCGGACGCCCCACTGCTGTTAAACCTCCGTCCTTGTGCGGACCGGGCGAAGATTGCGCGCCGCATGACCCAGAGCGGCTCGGGCGAGGCCTCGGTGGCGTCCGCAGCGCGGTCGGACAAGCCCGGGGGGCTGTCCCCGGCCGCGTCCACGTCCCCAGCGCGGCGCCTCCTCCATGCGCCGTCCGCGCCCGTCCCGGCGTCCCCTCCCCCGTCCCATTGGGGGTCCCTATCGGCCCCGCCCGACGGGCTGCACCACTGGGAGGGCTACCTGCAGAAGCGCTCGGACTGGCTCAAGCACTGGGAGACGTACTACTTTGTGCTACGCGGCCGCTCGCTCTACTGCTACCTGTCGGAGGAGGACTATCGCCGCCAGCCCGAGAAGTCCAAGATCAAGAAGGGCAAGTTCGGCTTTGCGGACCGCGTGACCCTCACGCGGGTCTGGGACGTGGAGGAGGCGGCCGCGGGGGCGTCGTCATATGCGGGCGGCCCGTCCATCCCGCCCGTGCTCGTGGCCGCCGTCACCCCTCCCTCGTCCGCGGGGTCCGCATCTTTGGCGTCCGCAAGTGCGGACGGGGTCTCGTCCGCGGCCCACTCTCCGTCCGCAGCGGCCCAGTCCGCGTCCGCCTTCCGGTTCACGTTCGAGACGGACAAGAGCCACCAGCTGCACTTCCGCACCAACTCGGAGGCGAGTAAGCACGTGTGGCTGCAGTTCGCGGCCCACGGTATCGCGGACGCGCCGTTCCCGTTCCCGTCCCCGTCCGCGCTGCGGCCGTCGTCCCTGTCCGTGGGGACAGACGGCCCGTCCGCATCCGCGTCCACCGTCCCGCCTCTGCTCCCGCTGCTCGAGGGACCAATCCGCGACTTCTACCGCGGCTTTGAGTACCTCTACGCGGCTCTAAGCGACCGCGTGACGGCGGAGCTGGCCAGCGCGTACGCTGCCATGGCCGCGGCCGCGGGGCCCGCAAGTGCGGACGGTCCCTCGATCCCGCTGTCCCCTGGGCCAGCTGCGGACGGGATCCCGTCCCTTGGCCCCCCGTCGTCCGCCAGCCGCAAGCCGACCATGACGTTCCGCGCGGTGGTCCCGGGCCAGCCGCTAGCCCGCACGCGCGTGGCCCCACCCGCGGACCACGCGCTGGCGCGGTTCCTCTCGCTCTTGAGCGCGGACGTCATCCTGCGGTCCAACTACCTGCCCATGGTGCCGTTCGAGGGCACGTACCGGGGCCTCGCGGGCGTCCTCGACTTTTTTACGCGGCTGTCGCAGTCCGCCAGCCTCGAGCAGTTTGTGGTCGAGCGGGTCGAGGAAGAAGCGGACGAGGACGAGCCGCGAGCGGACAACCCTCGAGCGGACGAGCGGACGAGCCGCGTGCTCGTGGTCGCGGGCCGCGAGGCGATGCACGTGCGCTTCAACCAGACGGCGTTCGTGCAGCAGTGGACCCACAAGCTGCACGTCAAGCGCGTCGCGGGCCGCGGGGGCCTCGCGGACGGGCTGCGCGTGACGCGCTGGGAGGTGTTTGGGGACGTGGTGGCCTCGAGCGTCGTCTTCCAGGCCCCGGGGAGCGCCACCAACCTCGTCCTGCCCGCGCTCTCGGAGCGCATCCGCGAGTCGTGCGTCGGCGGTCACATCGTGTCCCTCTCGCTCCACCGCGTCACGGACGTGCCCGCTGCGGACGCACGCACCGACGTACGTCTCTTGTCTCTTGTCGCCACTATAGTGGTGGCGGTGATGTCGATGGCATTGTATCCTATCTATTGCATCTGGGGACTGACGGTGGCGATTGACCGTGGATATGTGGTGGGCTTGTGACAGCGGCTCTTTGTGCGCTGCTCGCTCGACACGAACGAGTTCGACGGCGTGTGGCATACGGAGGCGCAGTCTCGCGCGGCGGCGGCCGAGCCCGCAGCGGCCGCGGACGCGACGCGCACGTTCGTGTACCGGCAGGAGCTGCACCTGCAGTTCGACCGCCTCTCGCGGGACGACAACACGATCCTGCTGCTCGAGCTGTGCCGCGAGGCGAGTCGCGAGGTGCTCGCGCGGACGCACGTCAACCTCGCGAGCTTCCTCAACGAGCGTCCGCCGGCGTCCGCGAGCAAGTGGCGGCGCCGCCACGCCCGCCAGCAGCAGCAGCTCAAGCACGGCGGCGAGCCGCTCAGCTACGTGCTGGCGAGCGACCGGCAGAGCTTCCTGGGCAAGCTGCTGCTGGGGCTGTCCATCTCGTCGCTCTCGGCCGGGCGGGAGCCGCGCCGCAGCGGCCGCAGCAGCCGCCGGAGCATGTCGTCGGTCTCCGAGAGCGAGCTCGGGGAGGCGGGTGGCGACACGCCGGGCTCGGAGGACGCGCCGGCGTCGAGGAGCAGTCTCCGAGCGCTCGCGAGCAGCGCGGCGCGGCTGGCGTCGCTGTCTGGGTCTGGGGGCAGCGTGGGGGCGGGTGGGGACGCGGCGGCGGGGGCGAGCGGCGAGCCGGAGGAGCTCATGCACCAGTTCGTGATCAACGGCGTGCGGTACCAGCTGTCGGAGAAGTACCGCATGGTCAAGATCGTGGGCAAGGGCACGTACGGCGAGGTGATCGCGGCGAGCGACTTCGTGCACGGCGGGACGTTCGCCATCAAGAAGCTGGCGCAGTTCCAGCGACACCCCAAGGTGGCGCTGCTGGCGCTGCGCGAGATCAAGCTGCTCAACGGGCTGGGAAGCCACCCGAGCCTTATGGGTGTGCACGAGCTGCAGCGGCCGCTCGACTACGAGCACTTTGAGGACCTGTACATCATCCAGCCGCTCATGGAGACGGACCTGTGCCGCGTGGTCCACTCGAAGGAGGCGCTGAGCGACGACCAGGTGCAGTACATTCTCTACCAGCTGCTCTGCGGCGTGCACTACCTGCACTCGGCCGGCGTGCTGCACCGAGACCTCAAGCCGAGCAACGTGCTCGTCAACTCGGACTGCCGCGTCAAGATCTGCGACTTTGGGCTCGCGCGGCACGCCGACGACCGCGACCTGGCCGACGGACTGTCCGAGTACGTCGTCACGCGCTGGTACCGCGCGCCCGAGCTGCTGCTCGCCAACATGTACGCCACGGCCGTGGACCTCTGGTCGGTCGGCTGCATCCTGGGCGAGCTGCTCGGCCGCCGCGTGCTCTTCCCGGGCACGTCGTACGTGGACCAGCTCAAGCTCATCGTGGACGTGGTGGGCACGCCCGCGACCTTCAGCTTCCAGGACAACCCGGCGGCCCGGCGCTTCGCGGGCCGCCAGTTCCTCATCCAGAGCGGCCACGTGCCCAAGGCCGACTGGCGAGCCATCTTCCCGGGCGCCAACCCGGACGGGCTCGACCTGCTCGACAAGCTGCTGCAGTTCGACCCGCAGCAGCGGCTCACGGCCGCGCAGGCGCTCGCGCACCCGTACCTGAGCGCCTGGCGGGACGAGCGCCTGGAGCAGCCCTGCGACCCGCGCGTGGCCGCCGCGCTCGGCCAGCAGTTCGACTACGCGCAGGCCGCGGCCGACCCGCCGACGCTCAAGCGGCTGCTCTACGAGGAGGTGCTGCGCACCCACGCGCTCCGTCGGGCGCACTAGGACAGAGGGGGCGGAGCGTGGAGCAGGTGGACGTGGTGCAAGCATGGCGAAATACGGCAATCGAATGGTATATTTAGATATCGTAGCTGCTGGTGGGTCGGTCGGTTGCCCGGTTGGTTGGCCGGTTGGTTGGCCGGTTGGTTGGTTGGTCTGATGATGCTTGGTGATACTGCTGATGCTGCTGCTGCTGCTGGGGATGGATAGGGTGCGTGTCTACTCAAAGTTGCGTCGCCAGCGCCGCTGGAAGCGCTCCTCGATGGCCTGCACGCACTTGTAGTGCACCTGGTTGGCGTGGTTGTAGCTCGAGAGCGTCATGCCTCGGCGCTCGGCCGACTGGGCCTCGGCCGCCTTCCACTGCGGGTCGGTCGGGTCGAGCCGTTTGCTGACGACGGCGCTCGCGACGCCCTCGACGGCGCGCAGGTAGCCGGCGATCCACACGTCGTCGACCGTCACGCAGACGGGCGGGATGTCTGCGAAGGCCTCCACGTCCGAGAAGAAGCCGCGGCGGTAGGCGTTGCCGCAGCAGGCCTGCAGCACGTCCACGTAGCGGCCGCGCGGGCGCATAAAGTAGGGCACGTAGGCGGGCACGACGCCCACGGCGTGCGGCAGAGGCAGCATGCCCCAGCCGCAGACGCCGAGTGCGTCCGCGGGCTTGGCCTCGGCCTCCCACGCGAGCGCCTCGACGAGCCGCGGCGGGTACTCAAAGTCGTCGTCCACCGTGATGATGAGCGTGCTCGGGTCGTCCTCGAGGCGCAGCGCGCCCAGGAGCTTGGTGGCCGGCCCGTCGTCCACGCAGCGGTTGACGCGCACGAGCGGCGAGAGCGCGCTCAGCGCCTCGGGCAGCGCCACGTCGTCGTACGAGCGCTCGGGGTGGCGCTTCATGGGTCCGTCCGGCACGTTCACGTAGATCTGGTCGGGCACGAGCGACTGCCGGGCCAGCGAGCGCACGCTGTCCATCACCTTGCCCAGCCGGTTGGGCGTCGTCGTCAGCGACACCACGACGCGGAACGGCGGCCGCCAGCCCGTCGAGAAGCCCTCTCCGAGCTGCGCCGCGTCCGGCGCGCCGCGCACCACCGACAGCGTCGCGTCGCCGCCGAGCACCGTGGCGTCGGTCGAGTCGCCGCTGACGAGTCCTAGCGGCGAGCGCGGCGGGTAGTCGGTGGCCGCGCGGCCGTCGTAGCTCGTGGTGAAGAGCGCCGTGGCGATCGGGGAGATGCTGCCGTAGCGCACCAGCAGCTGCAGGTAGCCCCAGAGCGCCACGAGCAGCGCGGCCGCCGACAGCGCGCGGAAGAGCGTCAGGTGCTGCAGCAGCGCGCGCAGCGAGCCAGACTTGGCCGCGTAGTGCCCGCGCGGGCAGTGCTGCTTGGCGCGCACCGTCGGCAGCAGCGGCTGCTGCAGGTACACGAGCCACTCGCGGTAGAGCGCGGCCAGCGGCGTCATGGGGGGGGGAAGGAGGGAGGGCGCGCGGGGTACTGTCCTGCTGCGGCCTAGTACGGCGGTTGGGGTCGATCGTGGAGTGAGCAGCTACAGCGTGGTGGTTCAGCGGAACTTATTTTTAGCTACCGTAGGAGCGGAGATGGGGGGTACGCGAGAGCGATCGGTCGGGAATAACTGGTGTATTTGGGTGGCACCGCTATGCTTGGTGTATAACGGAAGGCAGCGTAACGTTGCGGTTAATGCGGAATGGAATCGACATGTCGCATGGTTCGAAGAGTCAATGCAGCTGTTCCATTGGATAAAAAACCGATAGCGGTAACTGATCGTGCGATCGCTCGAGTACGGAATTACAGTACCGGGTAGAGGTATATTTATATTTTAGGGGGTTGTATGGTCGCTGTGGCGGTGCGGCACCATCGCGACAGCGTGTGTCGTGAACGAGCTACAACAGTGTATCAGTATCGACTGTGAACTGAAGAATATAGTCCCAGGAACAGCGGGTGGCAACCGCGGATGGTGCTGAGCAGGAGCGCCATTGATATTTATAGATCGAGTTACGCTCCTAAAAATGCATGATGCATCCTGATTTATTTCGTTCTTATTATTGCGTATGACACAAGGATGGATTCATTGGCGGCCACTTGGAAATTGTAAGATGCACACATCACACAATATGGATCCCACAAACGTGTTGACAGTCACTATTTACGATGTATTTACGTTGAGCCCTGATTTATGTCGTGCCTTCTTATTATTGCGTGTGACACAAATGCGGCATGGATCCCTCTAATTAATACCAAATGTTCTGAGTATAATCATGCGGCTGTATCTATCCCATCAGCTCGAGCTCGAAGCAACCCATCATTGATGGGTTTCGTGTGTGATCTTCGCCATCCACGCTGATAGAATGATGATCGTGTGCGACTTGGACAGTGTGTCGCAGAGGACGTGCATTCGAACACTCAATGACAATGCGAGGCATCGCCAGCAGCGTCCGTTGCCGGTTGCGCGGTGCTGCAGGACATGCGAGTTTACAGTTGAATCAACTTAATTTTTTTCTGGCGCCGCTGATCATGGCCAGTGTGGGCCACGCTAATTTTTCCCGGGTATAACGTATAGCGATATATATTATATTAATATATATAAAACGCCACCGTTAAAGTCCACTATCCCGAACCCTAAACCGAACAGAATTAGACCAGGATTCATTGACACGATTTGCCCATGCACGAAAAAATAGAAAAATTCCAGCGTCCTCGGTGATCATCACTCCCGTGTAACCATCATTGTAACCCAGTCACCTATAGTAAGACTTGAGTTTTGACCCGCGCCTGGCCGCTTCGCCGCGGAAACGACCGCGCAGCGCGCTGCGCTCCGTCGCCGCGACGTTACCAAGCACCTTGCCCCGCCTCGACCTTTCGAGACGCATCGCTATGTCTGACAGTGGGCCGGCGCGCCCTGTCGGCACGCCCCCTACGCGACGCAGTGCGCGAAGTGCTGCCCGCCCGTCCTCTGCGCCCCCAACAACACGCCGGTCGGCGAAAGGTGGGCATGGACATCCACTGTGACGAAGCTCACACAGCACTTCACGCGAGGAAGCGTGTGCATCGTTCACGGTGTCTAGGAAAGGTAACTGAAAAATTGACTCGGGCCACTATGGTCTTCATCTAACGTAACGTCTTATTACTTTCCTTGCAAAAGAGAGACTGTTTATTATGTAATGTTATTCATGAACGAGCCCAAAATGGGTGGCTCTTGGACACGGTCCATGGCTAACCATACAAACTCCAAGTTCAAAGTGTGGCAGTACCTCGCGGTACTCGCCACGGCTCGTGTGAGCCACTCAACCTCACAGCGTACCTAGCTGGAGGGCGTCTGCCCTTAAGTCCGCTCGAGACTAAGTGCGCAGCACTTAAGGGTACCCCGTGTACCCCGTGTAAC